>CM041777.1:363871205-364110352 GCA_023374045.1 Limonium bicolor | reverse complement strand
TTCCGCTGCAGTTTGATGTAAGTATGTTATTGTTGGATGGGTGTTACATACTGTGGGCCGCACTAGGACACAGTTAGCCCTAGATCTACTCCTTAGTCCTTTGAACTATTGGGGGTGTGCACACTTAAGGATTTAGTGGCTTGGTTGGATTCCCGGCTGCGTGTTGGGGTCCGGGTTACAGCTGTGTGTTGTACCCAAAGAGAAAGTAAAGTTGTTTTGTCCTGGCTGCGCGTTGGGACAAGGAAGATAATTAAAATAATCTGACTAATATATTTTTGGGTTACTAAAGGAATCCAATGTGAAGTATTTTACAGTTATGATAATTTTGTTGTTGTGTGTTAATATTGTTGAAATGTGTTGTATGTTGTGTGGTTATATTGTTAAAAATGATTTCTTAAGAGAAAATGATTTTTACGTGGTGAAGTGGTAGCTTACTCAGTTTTTCTAACTTTATCGTGGCCCTTTCTATGTTTGTTTGGATTTCTGCCACAGGTACTGATGAAGTCCTTGGGGTTTGGGAAGGCGACTCCACATAGTCTGATTATTTTAGTTGGATTTTATTTTTGGCTTGATAATTCTACATTTGTAGGAAATTATTTTAATAGGCGTTGTATTTACTTTATTAATAATAATAGGTTGTTAGTGAGTTAATTATTTAGGCCTTAGCACTCGTTTAGTTGCGAGTGTGGCAATAATGCCCCGGGTTTAGGTTTCGATTCCGCTGCTTACTAATATTAAACTTGAATTGTAAAAAAAATTGACCAAATAAAAGGTTAGAAAATCCGGGGTGTTACAATTACCTTAACCCCACACACTCTAAAACCCACCCTAAGAAAGCTAAAAAACGTTGAAGACATTTTTAGGGTTTGTAATGGCGGGTAACGACCCTAAACCCGCTACCACAAACCCTAAAAATCTGTCGAGTTAGTTGCTACAATGTAAAGTGTAGAACGGCTTCCAAATAGATTGCCCTACCCCAAAACACCCCAAAACCCACCCTAGTAAAGCTAAAAAACACCGAAGACATTTTTAGGGTTTGTAGTGGCAGGTTCAGGGTCTAATGAGTAATGACCCTAAACCCGCTACCACGAACCCTAAAAATATGTTGAGTTTGCTACAATATAAAGTACAAAACAAAATCCAAATAGATTACTCTACCCCAAAACACCTCAAAACCCACCACAAACCCTAAAAACTTGTCGAGTTAGTTGCTACAATATAAAGTACAAAACAAATTCCAAATAGATTACCCCATACCCCCAAAACCCACCATAGGAAAGTTAAAAACGTCGAATTCACCATATTACTTAATGAATCATAATATCAATTTTAATGAATCATATTATCATTTTAGTGTATAAAAAATATTTTTTTTAAAAATTTGTCAAAACATATCCATGACTGGTCTTGTTTTGAAGAGCTTGAATTTAGTTGAACAATGATATAATTTTTTTTCAGTTTGGACTTATATATTAAAAGTTACAACAATTTAAAGTTTTTGTGATAATGAAAGAAAAAAAAATAAAAAACTTTACACACAAAAAAAAAAAAAATCAAATTGATTGCGCACCTACTCCCTCCCAATTATTCTAAATTGCAAAACTTACCCCTAATATTAAGCTCGTTTGGGGAACAACTTCTCAATTTCCAAGATCAGCAGGCTTTCACCAAACATTCAAAACCAGCAGCTAATAGCTTCTGCAAAATCATTAGCAGGTAGCTTCTCAATTTCCAGCAGCATAACCTAACAATAGCCTCCACTTTTTAAAATCATCAGCAGACGTTCCACCAAACCAAAAACCAACAGCTAACAGCTCCACCAAACCAAAAACCAACAGCTAACAGCTTCTACAAAACCATCAATAGACAACTTCTCAATTTCTAACAGTAGGACCCAACAACAATCCCGATCTAACTTCATTTTATGGTGAGATCAGTATATGCTATAGCGTATTACTTTACATCTTACAATGCATTTTTACGTGAATCAGTGCATTTTAAAATACATAGATGGATTATTAATTATTATGGTTATTTATAGTGTATTATTATTTTATTATCTATTTCTACTTAGAGCATGATTATTTAAAAAATGAGTTCTTAACATTCTCTCAAATTTCTTTTTCTTCAACCTTATTTTAAGAACCACATCTAAGTTTTAACAATATCAGAAAACTCACATATTAGTTTTTATTTTTTTTATTTTTTATATATATGAGCATTATGATTGGAATAATAATTGTTGTAGGATCTATATTTAGATTCTTAATAGTTCTTGAAGAACCCTCTTTCATGGATTCTTAATCTCGCTCCTCTATTTTATTTCCACTTCATCTTTTTACTTTATTTTTTAAATAAGAACCCTTAAGAACTACTCCCTCCGTTAATTAATATCTGTCGTTTTAGGATGTGATTCTTGTTCAAAAATATATGTCATTCTAGTTTTTTGACACACTTCTTTCCACTTTTACTCTTACTATTTAATATTAAAATAATTATTATTTAAATGGAAAAGTAAAAAGTAGGGACACATACGTCATTGTCCTACTTTTTTTAATAAGTGTGCAAGTTTTTAAAATGACAGTTATTGTTGAAGGGAGGGAGTACTATAATCATCCTCTTACTTGTTAATCACGTATCACGCGGATATAACTATTAATATAAAATTTTAATTATTATCTGCAATTGACCACATCCATACATCCATGTATACGACAAATTAAAAGAACGAGCACAATTTAATTATAATCTCCAAAATAAAACCATTAATCATCTGGGGCGGCCTGCTCCTCACCTCAACCTTCCAGTTCCAGCTGCAGTTTGTCCTTGAGTTGAGCTGGAGGCTCAATCATGCACACTTGGATGTAGTAACTCTCGTAGCTATTATTGGCGTGTCTGTGTGCGCACCTGATTGGTAATCTATCCATTTAGTACTCCCTCCGTCCTGAATTGACTGTCCTGTTTACTATTTGGATATATCATTTGACTTCAATTTTTAATATATAAGATAAAATAATTTTCAAAATTTGAGTTTTACATATGATTTCTGACATGTTAAATTATATATTACAACATTTAGTTTTATAAAAATAATTTATCTTATATACTTATTATTGAAGTGGAAAAACGTACCATAAAACAAACAGGACGGTCAATTCAGGACAGAGGGAGTATATAATTGCTATCGCCAAGGCAATTCAATGCTGAGAGATACCACTTGGCAAACAACTGTATTTATCTACTATCAGTTACTGTTCATGTACGATGGGACGATGAATATAGGCGAAAAGTGAAATTGCCGACACCTGACCCACCAAGTCCTACCTTTTCTAAGTCTACTAGACCTCCGTCTCATAAGTGTCCTGTTTGTTTTTTGGCACGTTTTTCCACCTCAATATTAAACATATAAGGTAAAATAATTTTATAAAACTAAATTTTGTATTATATAGTTTATCATGTAAGGAATCATATGCAAAACTTAAATTTTCAAAATTAATTTATTTTATATGTTAAAAATTGAAATCAAACAACATGTCCAAATAGTAAATAGGACGGTCAAGGTGGGACAGAGAGAGTATCTAACGCATGATTAATGATAATTCCACCTTATCGTCTCCTCCTAATTATAATAATCTTTATGGTTAAAAAAACAAAAGGAACCCAACTTCGAATTAGAGGCAATCAGTCTCATGAATCAGTCATTAGTTTCAACCTCATCGGTACCGTCTGTCCCTAAGTAAAGCTTTCTTCATTGAGTGAACCGTATTATTCTTTGACATTATTATTGCTTCCTCATGGTAGACAAACTTAGCTAGATTTTCTAGTGTACATTACGTACAATCTTAAAATTTTTGCCCACTTGGGCTGGTTTTGTCATATTGTCTAGCGGACAGAAAATTTAATTTCATTTGCATCTTAATCTCATACATGAATGATGAATGATGATGCCAGTACAGAGAAATGAATCATTGCAAAATATCTCTTGATTAAAATAACCATTAGATAAGAAGTCTTTGTTTCTATATACTCCCTCCCTCCCAAGTTGACTGTTCACTTTACTATTTGGATGGGTCGTTTAACTTCAATATTTAACATGTAAGATAATATATTTTTATAATTTTTTTTTATAATCGAATCCTTATGTGAAAAACTATATATTGTAAAAATTATTTTTTTAAAATTATTTTATCTTATATATTTAATATTAAAATAGAAAAGTGTGCCAAAAAGTAAATGAGACACTTATGACGGGACGGAGGTAGTAGTATATTATAGTCATTATCCATCTCCCCCTCCCTTGGGCCATACCAAATGCCCGCCCTCAACTTGCATAACACAAACACACCCCCACCCATTCAAACCAACCCTCATTACTCCCATCCCCAAAAAAAGCAACCCAAAAAATACTCCCTCCGTCGTCCTGTTTATTATTTGGATATATTGTTTGACTTCAATTTTTAACATATAAGATAAATTAATTTTGAAAATTTAAATTTTGCATATGATTCCTTACATGATAAACTATATGTTACAAAATTTAGTTTTATAAAATTATTTTATCTTATATGCTTAATATTGAAGTGGAAAAACGTGCCATAAACCAAACAGGACAGTCAATTCAGGACGAGGGAGTATAAAAAGTCCATTTCTCTTTCTCTTTGAAAAAAAGTGCAGACAACTGAGAAATACAGAGCGAGACAGATCGACAGAAAGATAGATTTCAAGTCCAGAAGAACAGAAAAAAAGGCAACCAATCCACCCATACAAACAAAAGCTGAAAATTGGCCTTACTCATCTCCAATCACAGCACTACTCCGATCCAATCATAGACTCTTCCGAATCCCATCCATCATCACCGAAATGAGCGAATCCAATCATCACCAGCAGCGGGCTACGACCCTCCCTTTCATCACGATACCACAACGCGGCGGACCCGACGTGTTCTCCTCGGCAGCTTTCCAAGGCGCTTCCCCATCCCCGATGACGATTGTGTCTAATTTCTTCGCTGACAATTTCCCCGAAACCGTCAACGCCGCCGCTTCCAGCGAGTTCCGTGGCTCTTTCTCTCAGCTACTCGCGGGTGCCATGGCCTCCCCCTCCGCCCTCACACCAACTGCCTTCCTCGGCCTCGGTGGGGAGGGTCATCACCAGACCAGCAGTTCTTCTTCACCTGACGATGTGGGAGGTCCCACTAATGAATCGGGACAGGGAAGCAACAACACCAGTGGAAACGGAAAGGACTCGTCTGGCGGCTCGGTTCCGGCTTTCAAGCAGAACAGACCGGCAGGTTTAATGGTCCCTGTTCCTGTTGTTGCATCCTCCTCGTCTACTTCATCGTTGTTCCCTGTTTCACCTGGATTTAGTCCCTCCGCCTTCTTCAATTCCCCTGCTGGTCCTGGATTCTTCCCTCCGGCTCTGGTATTTTGCGTTGACTTTTTAACCCCCACCTCATCTTTCTCCTTCCTTTCACTCCACTTCTCTCCCAACTACTCTGCTTTTTTAATTAATCTAAATATTACTATTATAATCCCAATTATTGCTTGTTTGGAAAAATAATGTCATCGCGCGCTTCCGGTAAGAATTTTGTTCTTTATTCATAGCTGTAGGCGCGTCAGATTCACACCATTGATCCTCCATTATTCGCGGTTGCTCTGGCTCAGATTCACACCCTCGACTAATCTTTTGCGTTTTGTTGTTGATGTTTGCAGAATAGTCCTTTCGGCATCTCTCATCAACAAGCTTTAGCTCAAGTCACAGCTGCTGCCGTCTTCTCACAATCCACTAATTACTCTTCTTCAACAACCATTCCTCCTCCGTCCACTGACGACAACCATCACCACCACCAGCAACCACAACCACAACCACAACCCTTCTTTTTCACCGCGTCCTCTACACAACCTCCCGCACCAGTCTCTTCCAATCCCAATCAAACCTCTCATTATCAGCAACAACAACCACCACCAACTGAGGATTCTTACAGGCCACATCAGAGCTACGTCACTACCCTCCCAATCGCAGTCGATAAACCAGCAGACGATGGCTACAACTGGAGAAAGTACGGCCAAAAACCAATCAAAGGAAGCGAGTACCCGCGCAGCTACTACAAATGCACAATATTAAACTGTCCTGTGAAAAAGAAGGTTGAAAGATCTCGCGACGGGCGAATCACGGAGATAATATACAGGGGACAGCATACCCACGAGAAGCCGCAGCCTGGGAAGAGAAACAACAGGGGTGGCTCATCAGATCACAGCAGTAGTAATAATGCGGCGGAGAATGGGATTTCTCAGTGGTCAAACGTGCATCATGTGGGAGGTGGAGGTGGAGATGAGGATTATTCGGGTCAAGATGCGACGTCGCTTCAGTTACATGGACCGAGTGATAGTGAGGAGTCTGGTGAAGCGAATAACATCAACCAATTTGGAGTGAATGAGGAGGACGATGGCGTTAATGAGCGGAATCCGAAAAGAAGGTAAGTGATGGATGTATTTAGGGTCCATTCTTTTGCCTGACAGTTTATACTATTGATGGAATGTGCCGGTGAACCCAGTCAAACATAGTATACCGTTGAAAGATATCATTTAAGTTTAAATAGCTACTATTTGATAGCTGATATTGAATAGATGATTGTAAAAGAATGAACTAAAAAAAATGGGGCCTTAGTTCGCTGGTTTGTTCCGTGTTTGATTTTTGGGAAAAAAAAGTGCCGGAATTAATCATTAATTTTGTGAATGTTTAGGAATACTGGAGGAGGAGGGGGTGGGATGCCAGAGGCGGTTCTATCGCACAAGACGGTGACGGAGCCGAAGATCATTGTGCAGACGAGGAGTCAAGTAGATTTACTGGATGATGGGTATAGATGGAGGAAGTACGGGCAGAAAGTCGTCAAGGGAAACCCTAATCCTAGGTATTCTTTAATCTTCTCATCTCCATTCTGCTGAATTTTGAACAATTATGTTTCAGTTAGTGTGACTTCGTAATGTACGGGGTATAGTAGCTTCAATTTACTTCTACATTTTTGAATTTTCAGGAGCTACTACAAGTGTACCGCGAAAGATTGCAATGTCCGGAAGCATATTGAGAGGTCATCAACTGACGCAGGAGCAGTTATAACCACTTACGAAGGGAAACATAACCATGACATTCCAGTTGGCAGAAATGGCGGAGGCGGCGGCCGAAGTGGTGGTAATAACGCCCTTCAAGGAACACACAGCAACACCGCTCACCAATCTTCAGATTCTGCGCATGGGCAGCAGGTTGATTTTGGGAATCAAGAACAGAGGCCGATTGCGTTTCTAAGGTTAAAGGAAGAGCAGTTAACTCACCCCTGAAACTTAGCTGGCTTTGAAGATCTGTCTTGTTCAGTGGAAAAGTGGGTGTTCTGCTCTAAGTGGGTGATATAGTTCTCCTTTTTGTACCTCTGACAAGTATATGTATGTATGAGTGTATGTTTGTACATATAGCGAGATTTCGACAGGTTTGAAAGTCAGACCAAATGGTTGATCGTGCAATAGGGATGAAGATGAAGAAATTTACTAAGTTAGAGCAGACAGACAGTTATACAAAGAAGCTTCATTACTCTTGATGTGTTTTGTATAGTTGACGTTTTGTTGTTCTTTCTTAATTTCTGATACTGTGGGTTGTTAAGTTTGCTGTTTTAACTCGCTGGTTATTTTGAATTTTGATGGAAATGTAATCCATAATTATTTTTCTTGTTTCTTTCTAAAGTAGATCTGATATCTTGCTCATAATTCTTCATGAACATTGATATTACTGTGGTTTCCGTAATCTGGTTGATGTGGAATCATCCCAACAATGTTAGGAATATAGATTCTATGGACCTAAAAGTCCCTGAACTATTTTGGACTAATTTACAACCACTAGATCAGAGAAAATATAGCTCATATTTAATCTGGAACTATGATTTTTTACTCAAAGAAGGAAGAGAGGGACGAAGCCCCTTTGTGTTTACAACATACGGACTCGTCAATTGACCAATACAGTCAACGCAAACGAGACTAAATACAACTCTCACCCACTAACGGTCAAAAGACCACTTAACTCTCTAGAGACTAAAACTTACTACAGAACTTAAATAAGCTAACAATGATTTCTAACAACCCCCTCAAACCTTTCTCAGGTTTGACAAACTAAGCACTGCACAACTGAAAATTACAACAATCAGAAAATAAATTACATAAGCAGCACCTCACATCAATTCATATCCAGTTTCAAACTAATTCTCCTAACTTGCATCGGATAAGCTTTCCCTGGTAGAAGCTTGGTCAAAACATCGGTCATTTGTTCTTTGGAACCAACAAACTCAACAACTATCATACCTTCCTATAACTTTTACCTGACGAAGTGCACATCCAACTCTATATGCTTCGTCCGCTCGTGCAGAACAGGATTTCTAGCTATGTATATGGCCGTTTGACTATCTGACTTAACCGGGACTGCCAGTATGCTTTTTACTCCAAAGTCGGGCAAGATTTTGGTCACCCAGCTCAGCTCAGCAGTAACACTCCTCATGGCACGATATTTTGCCTCTGTTGAGGACAGAGCTACCGTGGAATGCTTCTTTGACTTCCATAAAATGGGCTTCCTCCTAATTTGATGAAGAAGCCACTTATGGACCTTCTTGTAATGGGGCATCCAGCCCAATCTGAGTCACAAAAGGATGTCAGTGTAAAGTCATCTTTAGAATTAAACAACAACCCATAATGAAGAGTGCCTTGAATGTAAGAAAGAGTATGTAATACTGTTGGAGTAGGTTGTATTTAGGACTTATCATATGTACGTTTGTAGAATGTATAATAGGTGGTTCTTTTATTGTAACTTTCGGTCACGTGCTTTCTCTAATAGGCACATATATATAGACCGCACATCCTTGTCATTAGATAAGCATACTTTTCATTTCTACTAATGATGATTAGTTTACCTCTCTGTTCTCTCTCGTAATAAAGAAGATATACTTTTGAGTTAGTCAAACTCTGTCATGGTATCAGAGCACTACTACATTTTCCATTAACGAGAGATGGCCGATTCACTGGGAAAGAAACCAGAAAACAACGACGGAAAAACCACTACAACTATCAATCCATCCGACCCACTCTATGTTGCTTCCACTGAGCAGACTGGCCAAGCTCTCGCCACCAAGTTCACCGGCGGAGAAGGATTCTTGGCATGGAAATGGACAATGCAAGAAGCCCTCATAGCCAAAAACAAGATCGGCTTTATCGACGGTAGCATTAAACCACCAGACGCCGGAGATGAAGCGCACACGAGAGCTTGGAGACGGGCCAGATCTTTAGTTGTAAGTTGGATAATTTCTTCTCTTGCCCCTAACATCGCACGCAGCGTTATGTACACCAGTGACCCAAAACAAATTTGGGACTAGTTGTGCAAACGTTTCGAGAAGAGCAACCTGGCAACGATTCACAATATCAAAACCCAGATTGTCAATTTGAGGCAAGGGAATGATACAATTACGGATTATTTCATGAAATCCAAGGAGATTTGGGCGCAGTTTAACCTAGCCAGGCCGATTGAAAATTGCGAGTGCTGCGCTTCCTAAAAATCCGGTGAAAATCAGACGAAACGCCAAGAAGAAGAGAAAATCATACACTTCTTGATGCGGTTGAACAAGTCTTACTCGCAACTTCGAGGCCAAATTCTGGTGATAAGTAAAATCCCTACTTTAGAAGAGATTTATTCCTTGATTATTCAAGAAGAACAGACAAGAGAGAGAGCACCGATCTTCGAGACGAACCTGAGCAGACTGTAGCCCTAATCGCAAAGGGAAGAGGAAATTTTCCAAACAAGCAGAGATCTGGGAGCGGAACGACAAACTTTAGAAGTCCCGACAAAGGAGACACAAACAGATCCAGTGGGTTGAAGAAAGATGCACCAAAATGCTTGAACTGCGGGAAAACAGGCCACACTTGTAGTGAATGTTGGTGGCTTGTTGGATTTCCGAGCAATGAAACCAGAAAGAGTAAAGAACTCAAAGTCGCTTCCGTAGTCACTGAAGAAGGCAAATCGAACCAAAAAGGAGATGAAACGATCCAAGACTCACCGGTGAAAGGCTTCAGTTCGCACCAACTTCAACAACTAGTCGAATTTCTACAACAGTAGAAAGATCTTGGCGGAGGAAAGAGACAGACTAATTTTGGAGAATTCTCAGGTAAGTCAAACGCGATTTGCAGCTCTCTGCCTTATTTAATTTCTAGTACAAACTCTGAGATATGCGATCGAATTGAAAATTTTGTGGATATTAGATTCCGGTGCAACTGAGCATGTTAGCGGGAACAAATTTTTACTTGCTAATCGTATGAATCTTGAGAACAGAAAGGACATAATTCTTCCTGATGGAAACAAAAATCTGTTGACTCGGTTGCTAATCTGTGTGTGAGTGGAAAAATCTGTCTTTAAAACATTATGTTTGTTCCGTCTTTTATGTTCAACATAATCTCAGTTTCAAGATTGATAGAAGATTTGAATGCGTCTGTCATTTTCCATGGAAATGTTTGTACTTTGCAGGAATCTAGGAGTAGTTTTTCTCAACAAATCAGAAGACAAATTAGCGGCCTGTATGTAGTTGATATAGGCATTTTGTGCAATTTCATATTAGGGAGAAAATCTGCTTCTGTCTGTATGAGTGCAAATGTAAATCTCTGTAATGTTGAACAGCCACAGAATGTTACCCTGTGGCATAACAGATTAGGACACTTGTCCTTAAAGAGAATGAATAGAATAATACAGATAAATGTATCTGAATGTTTGAACAACAATCTATTATCATGCACTATCTGTTACAAATCTAAAGCCAAAAGATTGAAATTTCCCATGTCTAGCATAAAAACTGCAGAAGCTTTTGATCTTATTCACATAGATATTTGTGGCCCCATGAGGACACAAACCTTAGAGGGCCAACGATACTTCCTTGCACTAGTTGATGACTACACTAGGGCCACTTGGGTTATTCTTCTTAAACTAAAATCTGAAGCCATAAATCACATCAAAAATTTTGTTAATCTTATTGAGAACCAAATGAACAAACGTGTTAAGGCTATTCGGAGTGACAACGCACAAGAGCTTGGAAAATCCCAAGAGGGAACCACATTTTTTGCTCAAAAAGGCATCATCCACCAAACGAGTTGCCCCCACACACCCCAGCAAAACGGGGTTGTGGAGAGGAAACAGGGCAACATTATGGACGTTGCCAGAGATCTCCTTTTTCAATCCGGTTTGGAAAACCAATTTTGGGGCCATTGTGTAGAACATGCGGCATATCTAATCAACAGGATGCCAAGCAAAGCAATACAAAATCTAACTCCTTTTGAAAAACTCCATGGAGAAAAACTTGATTACAACGAAATCCGAAGTTTTGGTTGTCTTTGCTACATGACCAACGTAGAACCAAACAAAGGAAAACTTGACCCCAGGTCATCCCCTTGTATTTACATTGGAAATCCCAAAAAATACCAAGGGATATAAAGTTCTCACACTAGAGGACAAACAACTCAAAATCACCCGAGATCTAACCTTTTTCAAAAACATTTTTCCTTTAACCGACAAGAAGTGGATAGAACTCTTAGAGATGAATCAAAGCTACCCAGATATCTTTCCTCC
Source organism: Limonium bicolor (assembly GCA_023374045.1). Lineage (NCBI taxonomy): Eukaryota > Viridiplantae > Streptophyta > Magnoliopsida > Caryophyllales > Plumbaginaceae > Limonium > Limonium bicolor. Next base: position 364,098,718 of record CM041777.1, on the reverse strand, counting down.
TTCTCCTTACCTCCACAACAGATTGGAGGATGACACTTGTCTCATCATTCTGAGATAAGAGAAGATCGTCACCCTCCTAACATTAACTCAGACACAAACCATCCCTCCATAGATACTGATCACTCAAGAGAGACCGAGGAAGTCCCCACACAAATTAGGAGGTCCACCCGAGAACACAAATTCCCTTCCAAGTATGACGATTACGTTGTCTCTTCCAGTATATGCCAAGACCTCTTTTCTTCCATTTTCACACAAAGACTCAAAGACACCGACTCTCACCCCCCTCACCAAGCCAGCCCAAATACTCTCACAGATCACATACCTAACAACACAATTCTCTCCTCCTCTCTTCATCAAAACACCAACAAGCTCCTATCTCAACTTCATGGTTTAAAAGAACCCTCCAACTATAAGGCAGCAAGGATCCAAGATGGATCCAAGCCATGGCTGAAGAATTCGAGGCCCTAAAACAAAATAGGACTTGGAGTATTGTGGACCTTCCCAAGGGAAAACACCTTATTAGTTGCAAATGGGTCTACAAAGTTAAACTTAAGGCTGATGGGGAGATAGAAAGGTTCAAGGCCAGGCTGGTCGTGAGAGGGTTCACACAAAAACATGGGCTCGACTATGAAGAAACTTTCTCTCCCGTTGTCAAGTTAACCACCGTAAGAGCCCTTGTGATAATGGGAGAGTAAAAAGGGATGGATCTTGGACCAATTAGATGTAAACAACGCCTTCCTACACGGAGATCTTCATGAAGATGTTTACATGACGATCCCCGAAGGTATGAAGGCAGAAGAAAACAAAGTTTGCAAGTTACATAAATCCCTTTATGGCTTGAAACAAGCCTCACGCCAATGGTATGAGAAACTTGCGAACTTCCTAAAGGAACTAGGATTCCATCATTCATAGAATGACCATTCCTTATTTGTTAAAAGAAAGAAAAACAACATCACTTTAGTGGGTGTGTATGTGGATGATATCTTAGTTGTAGGAAATGATACCAAAGAAGTAAACTTTCTCAAAAATCAACTTAACGAGAAATTTAAAATCAAAGATCTTGGAAGACTAAATTTCTTTCTTGGGATGGAATTTTTAGAACAAACACCGGCATGATCATGTCACAACAACGTTACATAAATCAAATCCTTTGTGATTTTGATGCCCAATACATCAAACCCTCAGTCTCACCCCTTCCAGTTAATCTCAAACTCAATCAGGACAGTGGCTCTAAACTAACAAATCCCACAACATATAGGTGTCTCGTAGGTAAGTTGAATTTTCTTACCAACACAAGACCCGACATATGTTATGTTGTACAGTTCCTGAGCCAATTCCTTCAAAAACCCACCTCAGAACATTTGAAAGCCGCTTTCTATACTCTCTCCTATGTCAAAGGAACCTCAGGATTCAGCTTATACTTCAATAAGGAACCCAAATATAAGTTGGAGGCCTATTGTGATTCCGATTGGGCCTCTTTCCCAATCACACGGAAATCCATATCCGGTTATTATATTCTCCTTGGTGACTCTCCTCTCAGTTGGAAATCAAAGAAACAGACAACCGTTGCTCTATCCTCTGCAGAAGCAGAGTATAAGGAAATGAGGCAAGTTACCGGGGAACTTAGTTGGCTAAGTAGACTTTTGAGTGAAATTGGAATCCCAAACATTACCCCAATACCGCTCAAATGTGATAACTTAGCAGCAATACATATTGCTAGGAACCCCGTTTCTCACGAACGCACAAAACACATAGAATTGGATTGTCATTTTGTTCGTGAAAAACTGCAGGGAGGACTTATTCAAGTCCAATATGTGCCTAGCACACATCAATTAGCGGATATGATGACTAAATCCCCCACAGGTAAAAGTTATCATAATTCATTTGAAAGTTTAGGTTTACATGAAAAAGAGAAAAGGTAGTTTTTCTTTTCTTTTTGCAGGTATTCATCACCAGTTTTTCAACATTGGGGACAAAAAACACAACTTCCTGTTACCTCTTCAGACACACAAAGATGTACTTTGGGGGGGGGGGGGGGGTGTTGGAGTAGGTTGTATTTAGGACTTATCATATGTACGTTTGTAGAATGTATAATAGGTGGTTCTTTTATTGTAACTTTCGGTCACGTGCTTTCTCTAATAGGCACATATATATAGACCGCACACCCTTGTCATTAGATAAGCATACTTTTCATTTCTACTAATGATGATTAGTTTACCTCTCTGTTCTCTCTCGTAATAAAGAAGATATACTTTTGAGTTAGTCAAACTCTGTCAAATACGGCCTTAAAGTGAATGTCTGTTGGACAGTTTAAGAATTGACTGAGAACTTGTATTGTGAAACAAAGATCAGGTCTGCTATGGGAAAGATAACTGATCTTTCCCACTAACCTCCTGTAAACAAAGGGATCTTTCAAATACTTTCCATGTTCTTTCCTTAACTTGAGACCGGTATCTAAAGGTCCAACAACTATCTTACTTTCAGTAACATCAAATTCCCTCAATATTTCCTCACAATACCTTTTCTGCATTAAATCACACCTCTGTGGTATGAAGAAACTGCATTCGTGGAAAGAGATTCAACAGACCCAAATCTTTTATTCTGAACTTTCTGTTTAACTCTTCCCTGAAAGAAATTATAAAAGAAGGATCATTCCCTATAATAAGGATGTCATCTACGTAAAAAGCCAAATAACAAACCTTATCAGATTTAATCCTAGAAGACAGAGAATAGTCATTGAGGGACTGTGTGAAACCAAAAGATTTAAGAAAAATACTTAACTTATGGTGCCATTGTCTAGAGGCTTGTTTTAGGCCATATAAAGACTCGTTTAATTTACACAGCTTTCCATATTTTTTCTTCCTTATGTCCTTGAGGAATTTCCATATAAGCACTTTCCTCCAAATCTCCATGAAGGAAAGCATTATTTATGTCCAATTGACTGACTTTCCAACCCCTTTTTGTAGCTACAATAACTAAGGCCTTAATTGTAGTAAATTTAACTACTAGAGAAAAGGTTTCCAAGTAATCTATACCATATCTCTGTGTATACCCTTTCGCTATCAATCTTGCCTTAAGTCTTTCTATGCTCCCATCAGAATTAAACTTCGCCTTATAAACCCATCTACACTGAACTGGTTTGAACTCTTTAGGTAAATCAACTAAATCCCAGGTTTTATTTTTCTCTAGAGCTAGAAATTCATCACTCATTGCTCTTCTCCATTTCAAATCTTTCACAACATCATTATAGCTAGTAGGTTCAGTCTCCTATTCTAAACTAGCTTGAAAACAACAAGACTTATTTTCATCAAGCAAAACAATGCCTACAGTAAGCAACAAACTATCAGTTCTGATAATACTATCATTATCACTCAAGTCAGAGCATGAATAATCAGAAACTGCAGCAGAGGTACTAACATAATTAGCATCAAGTATTCTGACACTTAAAATCTGTGCAAAATGGTTTGTAGCAAAAGAATAAGGAGAAAACTTATCTTTTATTGAGACTGTTGACCCTACTTCATAATCACTAAGATATATGGGTGGTTCTCTTGTAACACCCCCCGTTAATTACGCCCTTAATACAACATTAACCAATGCGAATCGTAGCAGAAAAAAAGTCGTTGCAACGGAAATTAAAAACCCAAACATTAAACTCGGGTGTTACTCGCCGTTAATCGCCCATGCGAATAACGAAGCGTCTACTTCTACAACTAAAACGATAATACGATAATAAACACCGTGATGACGAGGATACATAGTTAATCCATAATTACAATACTTAAATTCCAAAACGACTAGTGAGCAGCCTACCTATCTATACCAATGGTTCAAAAACGGTATAATCGAAGGTATACCGCTAACTAATTCCCCAAAAATATGACAAGTGAGCTACTATCTGAAATCTCAAGTCTACCATCGTAACGTGTCAATACAATACAAGTCTGAAGATGCGAATACAAAAACAACGGTCCTCTACCCGAGGTCCCTCACTCTGGCTTCGTAACACGATCAAGTACCTGTAATGGAGTGTCGTATAGACTTAGTGAAACGCTGAATATGCTAAAGTGTAATCCTAGACCCTTTAGGTCACTTAGGTCATTTTAGCCATCTTCACACGAGATTAATTACATGCTGGTTCATTTTACAGTTTATAGTGAAAGCAGTAAATATCATAAGTAAACACATAACAGTTCATCGATATAACAACACACATCACACAACACACATTATTCATCGTATGACAACGAGTAAGTACTAACACATATTTGTTTCCAGCGAAGGTATTTGTACTCAGCCTTCAACGCCCATTACTCATCTTTAAGTTTACTCTTATCAATGGTTGGGTGTCATGTTAGGACAACCCGTAATTAAATCTCACTGGACAGTCGTCCCACGTACACACAAAGGTGCTCAGTTGCCAAGGATTGGTAGATCCCGGGACTTCCACTTGCCTAATAAAGGCGTCCATGAAAGGTCGTAGCCTAGTACCAACGGTAGTACACTCCGACCAACGATCTATTTGGGCTCGTTGGAATTTAACAAGAGTAAGCCCGATCCGGGTGTTATATTAGTGAGCATATGCAAACCAGTAGTCGAAGACTAAACTGGATTTCCATCTCATACACCAACTCTCCATTATGTGATTAAATCTTTAATCAATTACCTAAAGTATAATCTTAGGTTATGGAGAATTCATTATTAATACAGCCGCCTTCGCGGTCTTACGCAAATACCTCGTATTCATGTCCGAGATCCATGCTCTAGAGACTGGCATTCCCGAGTCTCGTTCCTAGGTGCTTTACTTAGGTTATTTAGGAATTGTAAGGTCTCCTAATTGTTCGTATCTAAGTCGAGTGATAATCGATATCACTTTAGTCCGACAAACGTTCATGCACAATTATAAACGTTTGACAGTCGCGAAATCAATTCATACAAATCATGTATATCATACATATCACTCTTAAACAGATAAAACAAACAATATTTGAACCCAAGGAAACCTTTAGGGTGTTCAGACCACACAATTAACATACCGTTCACCGACAAAAACGCTAGTGTAATGATTCACGCTTATCCTCTAGCGCTCCCGGAGCTCGTATCTAGCAGCCTGTATCTATGGAATATATTACTCTAATATTAGTGTCTATATTTTGAGTCTACTTAACCATCCCAGAATAAGTTCTAATCTTTATCCCGTAGTTAACCCCTTAGTCGGTTATTCGTTTAACTCGGTTTTCGTTAATCCTCGGGATTAGATTTAGTGATACGTTATAATTTATAAGCATATAATATTCGATACTGTAATATTATTTATTACGTAGGAATTAGATTCTTTAATAACTCATGTGTTACCGAGGTGCATGCATGCATGGATATAATTTACGTACGTGCATGCATGGGATTAGGTTCTTTAGTTATACGTTATAGTTTACATACTCATACCTATGTGCATGCAAGGATATCTATATATACACTTACACATGCATATAATATAGTTTGTTACTATACTTTATTTGACCAAGTTACGTTTCTGCCTTTAATTATATGATACCTTGTGTATTGACCAATTTATCTACTTGGTCAATAGGTGTTAATTGGTCAAGGTAGTTTGACTCGGTTAACGTTCCAAGTCAACATTTCATTATAGTCGATATTTATAAATCAACTCATACTACATCATATTATAACACTTGTAATTATATTTCCAATTCATGGTTCTTTCCACATTGACCTTATATGATTCATCAATCATAGTATATCTTTACTTCATATTATGTGAATTATAAGGTTGCCCATAATGAATTAATTCATCATTTTATGTGGAGTTCACATTTATTTATTTGTGTCTTCTATTCACAAATCTTTTATTAAGAATTTATCTTAATATTATACAAAGTATTCTACACATCATCATGTTCCTCATAATATAAGATTTCTAACCATATATTATACTCCCCAAATTTCCAACATAAACCCATTATTTTAATTACGTGATTGTTTATAAGGTATTTATATCACATTAACCCCTTTATATTATACTCTCTTACACTTTAATGTAATGTCTCATTATGTCATTTTAAACCTTGTAATATATCAGCCATAGTTTCTGAAATTTCAAACCGGCCCATCCTAAGTTTCAGAAATTACATATCTTCCCTCATTCATTTTTGATTATTTACAAAATCAACCCATACATTATATTTGCTACATTTCTAACCTTATTTAATTTATAACCTAAAGTTCCCAAACATTAGAATATACATATGTATATATATATAACCGAACAATACTCCTATTCTTTTCCAGATTTACTATGTCTACCCACAACTTTCTTTTAATTACATATTGCCCCTCTTTATTTTGTAACTTACAATTTAGTACCTAAAACTTTATATTATACATATTAATTATTTAAATCACAATTTCAACCCCAAATTTCTTTAAAATCTCGTACAAACCCCTTAACTTCACTAAATCCCATTTTTTAACCCAACTTTCGAAAATTACATTATAGCCCCACAAGTTTTATAAATGTTACATTTTAATACTTAAACTATATATTATAATCCTTAATTAGTTAAATCATTAAAGCTAACCCAAAAATTCTTTTAATATTCAAACAGACCCCTAGGGTCCTAATATTCATGTTCCAGCCCCTACATTTCTCGGTCATTACATAGTAACCCCCATATCTTTTTATAATTGTTATTTTTTTACTTAATATTTCTTTAAACCACCAAAATACTTATTTCTATTATTTTAATTTGGTCAAACCCCACATGTGGTCAAGGTTGACCACCCAAAATACTCCTTTGACCCATACTTATATAATTTATGATTTGGCCCCAATTTTTTCCTAGTTTTACATTTAAACCCTTTTATTTTATAAAATTCATATTTTATGTTTCTAAAATTCCTAAAACAGTCCCTCTCAGTTTTTAATAAGGTTTGGTACCTTATACTTTATTTAATTACGTTTTGACCACCATTAATAAGTCTTTTGTTCATTTAAATACTTATAAGGTTTGTAATTTATTTAAATCATATCATGACCTTATACATTCCCCAATATTCATCTAAAGTGTTCCTAAGTAGTCATGTTCACTAAAATTACATTTTTGCACCAGAAATTTACATAATTACTTTAATCGCCCCAAAAACTTAATAATGATTATTCAAAGCTTTAATAAGCATAATAACATGGCCTAAACACATGGCCTTAAACATAATATAACATTAACTATAAAATGACATTAAAATGCTCCAAATAACATTATAGTCCCACGGTTAGCTACAAATTTTTCACTTAACTTTCTTAAGTCATTTTTCTTTCATTTTAACATATAACCTTGACTTTAATAAGTCATTCACACCTAAGTTCACTAACCTAACATGTAACCATGATTTGTTACACATTATCAAAGTTTAAACAACACATATCCATGTATAACATTCTCGGCCCTATATTAATTTTCAAGCTAGTAAACTTTAAGGCATTAAAAGGTATTAAGCATAATTTCCTTAGTATAACCATAAGGAATTTCACCCATCTCTTGCAACCTCTCGGCAATATCTATATATGTACCTTAGGTTAGATTTTTGTTCATGAATTATTGTTTACACCATGAATGAGCTCTTAGAGCTTAGTCAGGGAGATTACCTCTTTAAACCTTGGTTTTCCCCTTGGATAAATGTCCCAATAGACCCAGCACTTCATGGTGGAATAAGTCCCATTCGGCCATCAATATACAAGGAAGAAGAGGTCATGTTAATGACTTGTCTAGGTAATAGGTTTAAGGAGTTTTAAAGTATGATTTTGAACCTTAAAAGATAAGTCTTTACCTTGGAAACTTGATGGAGTTTCAACCTATACTTTCGGCCACCTAGAGAACAAGGGCCGGACTTAGTTTCATGGAGAAAACAAAGCAAGGAGGAAGCTTAAAAGTCTTCACATAGTTTCGGTTTTCCTTACCTTGTTTGGAGCTCTTAAAGGAGTGTTTTTGGGAGGGATTTTTGGCTCAAAAACTGAAGCTAGATCCACCTTCATTTAGAGTTTAAGATGGTGTAAGAAAGCGAGAGAGAATGTCCATTTTCAGGCCTATATAAATAAGGAAGAAGAAATGTGTTTTAAGGTTCTTACCTTGTGTTACCTAGAATTCCAATTATTGGACAAAGAAGACATTCTCACAGCATCGTCGAGTGAAACTCCAAGTGTAACACGAGGGATGGAAGTGATTGATAAAGTGAACCAGAAAAACATAATTACCAAGTAACCTTAACATTACAACCTTTTTTTGTGCTTGCTAAAGGCACGACCTGTCAATACGGGAGTGATTAAAACACATTAAACTATTAGTTAAACCTAGGAAAATTAAGAAAATATATGTCAAGCTAACGGTTACTACCCCTAAACGAACATGACTTTTTTTAATGCCCCGGTTGTCTACAAGTTGAGCAATGTCTAGGCTCCCTGTCTTGTGTTTCATCCATCTCTGTACGGATTCGAGATTGAGATGGGTGTTCTCTGATCTTTCTTTCCAGCATTGGGTTTGGTACAAGGACAGGACCATTGTACTCTGGCTAGTTGCTCTCGTTTCATAGGGTATTAAAACAAACTTCACCAAACGCCTTAATCATCGTATCCATCTTGTAGGCATCATCAACATAGTCTTGCCAACGAGTTCCTGAGTTCGCACACACGACTATGACATGAGAACAAGGGTACTTGAATGCTTTCCACTCTCCGCATTCGCAAGTTTTGTCAATCATTGACACCCTAAACTTACCACAAGGACGTCTTGCAGTACTATCACTGTGGTCATCAACTTCAAAAATAGGTGTAATTGGGTCACGGAGTATAACACCATGCCTCCTTGCGTACTGGCCGTTTACGTTCATTGTGTTGACCAAATACTCTATAAACATCGCATTTGAATTTCTCTACGCAATATATGTCTGAATATTCTACACAAAATAACCCATAAATTTGTACAGTGTGGCCTCTACTATTGATTTCACCGGTAGCATACGAGCACCCTTCATCACTCCATTAAATCACTCCACCAAATTAGATGTCATATGGCCCCACCGTCTACCATCGTCGAAAGCTCTGCACCACTTTTCCCGAGTTAGTTGGTCAAGGAAAGTTGCAATATCGGGCTTCGTAGACTTTAAATGTAGTATCCTATGTTCCACTTTATCCCTTGAAAACATGTAAGCTACATTTCCATTATGGTATAAGTGTACCGTTGTAAGTGTTAAGTCAAGATCCTTTAGTTTTGATGATAGCAAACCTTGTATTGTCTCTCTAATATGTTTGTCAAGCTTTAAGATTCAGATAGACAGGCAAAGGAGTGGCTTAGCACGCAAGGTTGCAAGCGCACTCAGTTCACGGCATGTGCCCAACCAGTCGGGCACCTATCCAGGAGAGCTCACGCTAGATTTTCTAGTACACACAAGAAGTCAGGCATCACACGACCACATCTCTTATGCTTAAAGGAGTAAATCAAAGACAAAGACTGCAAGAAGATCGACATATCCATACAGACTCACATATCCACACAATCAACTAGCACACGACAAGAACATAACTCATTAATGTGCAAAAGAACAAGATAAGTCAAGGGCTATTAATCAGAAGGATTACATAGCCATAATGATATCTAAAGAGAGTATTTATGAGCATTAATGAGCTAGACAAGATCACACAAGTGGGGCACACAAGTGGTGCTCGACCAATCGAGAGAGCTGTCACCGACGTGTCCAACCACAAGGCGACACGTGCTCTAAATGACTCCAGATCAAGTTGAAGACTCTCTACAAGTCTAGTGTGGTTGTTATGTGAAATGCAGGAGCTGTAGTCGACTCCTAGAGTCTAGCAGTTTATAGGATGTAGTTACACCTTAACTAAACTGTATATATACTTTCATTTATTTCATATGTATAAATGATGGCACAAGAAAGAAAAGATTGAGATAACCAGAGCAAGTGTGGGTTAGACTTAAGTGTGTGTGAGTGCTAGGGAATTGGTGAGCGGGTTAGGACTGGAGTCGAGTGACGACACTTTGTATTTGGTAGACTGATCAGTCGGGGAGCAGTTGGGGAACTGTAGGCCGGCTGTCAGGAGAGGGTAAAGGACTTTGGGATAAAGTCCTAAACTGTCCCGAAGTCCGTGTGTAGGGCAAGGGAGATTGAGTGAATTTTGTGTGTAAATTCTCAATCGAAATGGAGTTTCTAGTTTAAGTTTATCTCGTATCTTTCCTTAACTATCAAAGTTTATTCGAGTCAACGATACGTCTACAATCGATCGGGGACGCATCAGAAGCGCTAGCTAGTTTCAATTGGTATCAGAGCAGGTCTCTTCTAGAAAGCTAACTGCTTTGGAAGACGATCGAAATGTCTCACGCAATCCTACTAGCGGTAGAAGAAGGTTCTGCACCAAATCGACCACCACTCTTCAATGGAGACAACTACACTCACTGGAAGAATAAAATGGAGTTTCACATCAAGTCTGATGATCCAAGGATGTGGAGGGTCGTATCACGTGGTGAATACACCTTCCAAGATGCTCAAGGACAAGACATATCGGTTGAAAACATGACGGATGATCAAATCAAGAAGTTGGTATTCAATGCTTGAGCTGTAAGGATACTACACTATGCACTACTACTTGAACAATACTCCAAAATATCCTCAACTAAAACAGCTCAAGAGATTTGGAAAACTCTTGAAGTCACGTATGAAGGGAATGACGAGATCAAAAAGACTCGCATTGAGTTGCTGCTCACTCATTGGGAGTTATTCAAGAAGGAAGAAAAGGAGAGCATTTCTGAAATGCATACAAGGTTCACCAAGCTGATCAACAAAATGATGGTACTTGGAATAACTATCTCAAACGAGGATCAAATTTGGAAGTTCCTCAGATCTCTTCCTGCCTCCTTCGACAGCAAGGTCAATGTCATGCAAAAAGTCCATGATCTGTCTAAGATGTATTTGGCGGACATGTTAGGTTCCCTAATGGCGTTTGAGTTAAAACTACAACAACGAAACTCTGAAAGTTCATAGGAAAAGGGAAAAGGCATAGCCCTTCAGGTAGCTGAAAACTCCGAGACAGGAGGAGACAATGATGAGATGGTTCTCTATGCTAAGAGGTACTTTCGGAAGTTCATAAAAAACGACATGAGGAGAGGAAGAGAGCCTAAAGACACTGACGATCATCGCAAAAAGAACAATGACAAGTGTTTCGGGTGCTCAAAGCGTGGCCATCACATCAAAGACTGTCCTCAACAATCACAGACAACGACAAGGTCAGGAAACCTGTCCGAATATCGTTCAACAAAGGGCCAAGGAAAGAAGTGTTTGTTGCTGCATGGGGAGACTCAGAGCTAAGCGACAGCAATTAAACCTCAGATAATGATCTCTCGGAGGATGAGAAGGCTCATCTATGCCTTGAGGAAGTTTGCTTGATGGCGCAAGACAAGGACACGTCAGAATCAGAGGAAGAAGAACAAAACAAGGTAAACTACTCTAAACTTAGAAAGAAAATTCTAAAGGCTGAACTTTCAGGATTTAGAAAGTTTTCTCTCATACTAGTAGATCAACTAGAGGCTTTAGAAAATGAAAACAAGGAACTCGTGGAGGAGAATGAGAAATCAGAGAAAAACTCAGACAAGGATAAGGTAGAAAATCTTATGGAAGCACTCATGAAATTGCAAATCGATTATAGTGAAATTCTTTCTGCTCATGAAAAGATGAATTTAGGAAAACAACCTGAAATCGATGAATTGATTGTTGCACTTAGCACAAAAGAAAAAGAACTAGCGTTCGTCAAAGAAAAACATACGAAACTAGAAGCTGTATCTAGGACACCCATGTGAAGAAACAAGCGACCGGTCGGGTATCCGTCAGGGACCAGTCGTAGAGGTGTCTGCAACCTATACAGATGATGAGTGTCTAAATGAGCATGTTTTGGAGGTGTATTTCATATGTTTTATCAACACTTTTCATGCTCATTTCTCCACTCTAGCTAATTTTCCTCTACTTTTATGTTTTATTGGTTTTTTACACAATTATTGCTGACATAGGAGGAATAACATAGCTAGAAATAAAGTAGACGAAGAGACGAACGCGTGGGCGCAAACGGATCCAAAATCGAAGCTAAAACGAAGAAGATACTACATGTTGAAGATTAGCCTGCCCACTGGACCGACCCATAGTGGGTCGGTTGGAAGTTTCGGAGGCTAGAAATGCTCATTCCGGGGGCCTAAATTGCTTCTAGACTGGACCGACCCACCGACCAAGGACTTAAAAACGTGATTTTCAGCCCCCGAAACTGCTTCTGGACTCGACCGACCCACGGGACCGACCCAGGCTGGGTCGGTTGGTCGCAGATTTTGCCCATGTAATACCCCCATCCCACACCGGGATATGAGTAGTAATGTGAATGGTTTATAAGGATACATATAGGTTGACTACAGCAACAAGGCCTTCCACTTTTAAGCCCAAGTGAGGATTGAGGGCCTGAAGTGGTTAGTTTTCAAGCCTGAATGGTTTGAGAGCTAGGTTGTTGGACAGATGCCCATATGGGGTGTTACAAATGGTATCAGAGCAGACTCGGGACCGTGTCGGGATGGCCTACCCGACACCTACCGAGGAGGTCCATGGGACTTGGATGTTAGGCTTGCGACGAGGACGTCACGCTCTTTGAGTGGGGGAGTATGTAATGCCCCCATCCCACATCAGGATATGAGTAGTAATGTGAATGGTTTATAAGGATACATATAGGTTGACTACAGCAACAAGGCCTTCCACTTTTAAGCCCAAGTGAGGATTGAGGGCCTGAAGTGGTTAGTTTTCAAGCCTGGATGGTTTGAGAGCTAAGTTGTTGGACAGATGCCCATATGGGGTGTTACAACTCAGATCTATCTTTTTAAAAGCAGAAAAAGAAGGAGAGAGAGGGAAAAAGAGAGAGCCACGAACCAGAATGGAGAAGAGAGAGAAAAAGAGAGGAAAAGAAGGAAGAAGAAGAGGAAGAAGAGGAAGAAGAGGAAGAAGGGAAAGAAGAGGAAGAACCCCCTCACCATTGAAGCTCTTCTTCAACCTCCCATGGATATTTCTTCTCCTTTCTCTCTCATTTATGCTCTAATGAAGGCTTAACCTCCCTTGTAGCTTGGGATGGGGATTTTGCCCCAAAATCCATAAAACCTCCTGTAGACACCAAAAATTCTCACCCCATAAAGACAAAATTCAAAAAATAATAATAAATAAATAAAATAAGAGGGTTGTCTCCTTTCTTTTCAAAGCTTGTTCATCTGCATACCAAGTCGAAACTGTCATTTTATGACAAAAACTTTTTAATCAATTTTTAAAGCATCCGTTTCTAAACCCATCCCTTTTTGTTACTTACTTCCTTTACCATTTTATTTTTCGATTTATTTCATATTAGTCGGTTCTAATTATTCTCTGATTTATATGCCTATTTGTTTTTTTTTGGGTTAAGGCTGTTTTGCTACTTGTTTATTTTTATATCTCATTGCATTTCGGTTATACTTTTGCTTGTATCCTCTTTTTCAGTGCTAGATTTCATTTTGCCTTTACCATTATCGTTTTAGAATCATTTTCATCATTTTATGTTCATTTTCACTATTATATTCCATACTAGTTTATTTCATTCCGTCACTAATTCGATTAAACCCCCTTTTCATCTCATCTCATTTTATTTTGTTATTTCTCTTTTATTTACATGCTACTCGTACATATGTAATTCAACCTCCATTTTTATTGTATTTGTTTGTACTTTTAACCACCACTGATCAATGCTATTTCATCATTTTACCTATCTAACTGTTGATCAATTTTTCATATTGTAATCCGACTCATCCTTAGTTACTTATTTCTTTCTCTCATAATTACCATCTTTACTTGCCAGAGCAAGCTTGTAAACTTTTCTTTGCGTTAATAGATCAAATATAATCGTTGGTCCACTAGTTTAGGCATGGTTCGTCCGCCCCACAGGTCCCATGTTCGATTCCTAAGTAGGAGCATTTTCTCATTTTTTTCCTGACCTATCCAATTGGATCCGGTTCCTCTACCGGGCAGACCCAAACACAGCCCGTACAAAAATAAAACCCTAGCCTGGACCCTAAATCTCTGCTTATAAAGCCACAATGGACACTTGAAAAGGGACAGCCGACACCGATCCCAAAAAAGCTTCTCCTCTGTTCATACATACTCTTTGTTCTCCTTCCCCACTCTGCACCGATCAATCCCTTCAGTCCATCGATGAACAACGAACATACAACATTTCTTGTCATCCTCTTCATTTTTGTAGAATTTTGCAACCCTGGCGATAAAAAAATTCACCCATCTTCTTCCCGGATGATTCTCTTGAGCCACCTTCCAATTCTTTCCTTCCCCATTTTTGAGAGGAACTCAGACCAAGAACAAAGAACCCAGAGAAACTTCACATATTCTCCTGGCATTCTCTTCAATGTCCTGAGGAATTAGACCACACCATTGCCAGAGAGTGCAAAAGTTCCTCGCCACTTTCACGAGAAATTTCCCAATACCACCGTCGCCCCTTCCGTTTTCGTTTCCTAGCAGAACTCCGACAGAAAAGAGTCGAAGATACCCAACAAACATTTCACCCGCATCCGAAGCTTCCTTCTACTTTGAACCGCTACATTTCATTCTCTTCGTACCAGGACGTTCGATCCATCCTCCTCACGCTCCCCTTAATTCCCGGAACGTTCCAACCCACCACCGTTGTCACCGTCGTTGGGTAACTCTATTTGACCCCCTCTCCGAACAGTGTAAGTTGGGGCCCGGACCGAGATCCCCTCCTCCCTCCTTACTCTTACTGAGCTTCGGGTAATGTTAAGTAATTGATACTTAAACCTGCAACACTTACGGTAGTTCCAGTGAATACAAAGTCCATTTGTAGTCTCTGGGGCTTAAATCGTTTTTTTTACCTGCTATCTTCTTTGTATATTGTCAAATGAATTCGAGAAGATTAACGTATATAATGATCATGCGGGAGTTGTCCGATACCAGCTTTACATACTGCTATATTTTTATTTTCCTTTCACTGTTCTCTCTTCTTCCATAGCGTTTCTGAAATTTGTTCCAACCCCTGCTTCATATTAATTCTTCTTTTACTTATCGTCTGCGTTTGGTTATGTATATGCGCTCAAGCAAATACCCAGCCCCTATGGGTTCCGGGGTTTAGAGAGTTGCAGATTGAGAATCTAAATGTCAACTTCTGATTTCAGACTACTGGTTACTATGTATCCCACCTCGTTTACTTTTGTTATGTTTTCTGCGGATGTTCCTCATCTTCTGCGTGTTCTATCCAATTTTCCTCAACTTGGGTTTAATAACCCTTTTAGAAACCTTCGAAGTAGCCCAATCTCTTGTCACCCTGAGTGAACTCAACTATTATATTGTTCTACGTGGTATAACATTCGTATGCATCCTTGTTTCGTGTGAGTCTTTTGCGTGATCCACCTCTGAGAAGCTTGTCGTTTGTTGGTTTATTTTCCTTTATGGTCATTTCGAGTTTTCTACAGTCTTGCTTGAATCATCTAACAGACAGTGATTGTGCTTGCATTATGAAGTTAGTCAAGATTCCTGACAGTGCGGTGGTAAACGCACTCCTGAAACACTTTGCTCTCCCCTGTTACCTGTATGATTATCTTTGAACACTAACGTTTCTTGGTTTTTATCTCTGCTTGCCTGGTCAATCTCTAACGTGTGCCCTCACAAAATTCGAATCTGTTTCATCTGTTGTGCATACTGGTTGTAGCTTGGGTAACTCACCATTGCCGGATTCGTCCTACCCTTGGTGTCTTATCCGAGAGAGGTTTGGTTCAGTTCCAATGAATGGATTGACGATTTTTTGTACTTAGACATTCTCATGTATTGGTTACGTTTGGAGACTAACCAGGATCTAATGGCTTATTTTGTGCTTTCATTCTTTTCTTTTGTTTGAGTTAATTGCAGGAGACAACACCATCTTCATCCTGGTAATTAAGCACATAACCAAACTTTTGTAGCGATGCTCTGAAAACATGTTTAATGCTGAATGTTTATTCTGTATGTCGTGGCTGTTGGGCGTACCTTTGATTCTCTGATGTCTGATGTTGTGAGGTTTGTGTGTTCCTTGACTGATACGAAAATGAAGAAAAATGGGGTTTGGTGAGGTTTTAATCCATGAACGGCATACACTTCCTTGGGCAATTAAACAGATTAAGTTTTATGGTTTGAGCTGTATCAAGGTTTGCTGTGACTTGAAATAAAAGGGACCGGCACCGCAAGTTTGTTATCCCATCTCGTAAAGAAAAGAGGGTGTCTGATTTTACCAATTAGTTATCCTGAATTTGAAACCACTTCTCCTAAGTTCATTCTTGATAAATTAATTGTCTGTTGACTCCAATTCTTTCTGTCTGATCGTCTCAATAATAAACTTTGTCTGATTAATGCGGAATTGAACCTTTCTTTCAAGTGCAAACTCACGTGAAATAAACCTTACAATCAAGAAGGGTGGGCCCTAATGTTGCTGAATGTTTATCCTCTTCGGTTGTTTCTACATAACTCGTATTTGTTCGTTTAGCCCTAGTTATTGGACTTTAGGACCAAACCTTAGGATAGAGGGTGAACCCTAAGATTTAGGTGAGCCATGGTCCCACCTAATAAATTGGGTGATCCCTAAACCCAAAACCACACCTTATTATTTAATAAAAAATCAACTTTAAATTCTAAATTGCTTCAAGAGCCCAATAAAAAAATCAATCCAATTCAAAAACACAACTTTGGCCCAGATCCAAATTAGATTCAAATCCAATTCAGGCCCACTTGGCCCATTAAGCCTACTTAACCCACTTTGCCCAATTCAGCCCAAAAGCCATCTGGCCCATTTCCAAAATATTCTAAAATCCTCGTTCACTTGCAAAATAAAATCAATGAACTCAGCCCATCAAGTCTAATTTGGGCCCAAACCCATTTCAGGCCCAAGCCCAATTTGGGCCTAAACCTATTTCAGGCCCAAGCTCAATCTGAAGCCCACTTAGCCCACATTCCAATCCAGCCCACATCCCACTTCGGCCCAAACCAAACCTTGCCCAAAACTCATTAGCCCAAGGCCCAATTCGGCCCAAAAGCCCAAATAATAACCAAATCAGCCCAAAGGCCCAAACAAGCCCCAAACCTCCACCTTTGAACAAGGTCCAAACTTTGACCAATCCAACTTTGACCACCCAAATTTTGACCCGGCCCGTTTTCCAACCCCAACCCAAATTCAATTCAAACCAAATTCAATTCAAACCCAATTCATTCAACCCGATTCAATTCAAACCCAATTCATTCAACCCAACTTCAATTCCATCCCAATTCTTCTCAATTCCAATCCAAAATCGATTTAATTTCAATTCAAATTCAATTCCGATTTCAGTCAAATTTAAATCCAATTCAATAAAAATTCAATCCAATTTCAATTCAATTCCAAACTCATTCAAATCCAAATTCATTTCAATTCCAATTCAAATTAATATTCACTTAACCCCGATTCAACTTGATTTCAATTCAATTTCAATTTCATTCCAATTTCTCCTACACTCTAAATGTCTCATAGACCCGAGCGTCTCACAGACTTT
Source organism: Limonium bicolor (assembly GCA_023374045.1). Lineage (NCBI taxonomy): Eukaryota > Viridiplantae > Streptophyta > Magnoliopsida > Caryophyllales > Plumbaginaceae > Limonium > Limonium bicolor. The sequence continues at coordinate 364,081,067 of CM041777.1, read as the reverse complement.
GTCATCCCAATGATTCGAATGTCTCACAGACCCGAGCATCTCACAGACCCGAGCGTCTCACAGATCTGAGTGTCTCATAGACTTCGACATCTCAAGGTTTCGAACGTCTCACAGACTCGAGCGTCTCACGGACTAACATCTCAAACCCAAAACTTCTCGAAACTCCAAACTCTAAACCTCAAACCCATCAAAACCCTCCAAACCCCAAATCCATGAACTACGTAAGGTCTGATCTCAACAGGGAGTTGAGTACGTAGGCAGCCCATCCAGGGTGCGACCCCATTCCAAACAAAAAACCCTTTTCCCCTCTAAGGTGGCTCTCATATCTCTCAAACACTCAAACCTTCTTGGCTCCCACAAACTTCAAATCAGCGACTCCAATTTTTGTCTATTTACCCAACCTCAGACTTTTCCCAAATCTTCATTCCATACTCATCCAAATTCGGCAATTCCTCTCCTTGACGCAAGCTTGGCAGAAAAGCTCGCCTCATCCACTCGTTTTCTATCCTCCTGTCCTAATCCTATCCTTGGCTTTTAAATGAATCTCTCTAAAAGGTTTTGAAAGAAGGTAATCCCAACAATTGGAGACCGAGGTTTCCTCGGGCACCAATCCAAAGTTGTGGTCGTTGCCACTTCTAAGGGGTGTAACCCAGTGCGAACCCACAATAGAATCTCTGTAATGACCAGATAAGCCCTATCCATAGGCAACAAATCATCAGAGTCAATTAACGGTTCTTAGAACCCTTCTCCTCCCTTCCTAGTTCCTTAGGTCAAACTGGTGGCGACTCCAGTCAATTCCGCCCTTAGGGCATAAGTCCGCGTGGAGCCCATCGAGAGCGGGTGTAGTGTTCACTAACACTCCCCATATGCTTTCTGGGAAAGACGGACGATTCAGTAGGTATTTGAGGGATGCCAAGAATAACGGGTTTTCACCCTCCACAGAATGGCATTTTCTAGGCTCTGGGCTTTTCAGTCAGACCATATTTAGATAGACCCCCCTCATACCGAAAAATCACCCTCCACACCTCCATTGTTGAACCTTGAACTTGTGTTTGTACTTTATTTTAGTCTTTGAGCTTAATAAATATGATTATTGGGTATTTATGATTCTTAAACTTGTCACTCATGATTTGGGGATTTGTTTAGGGTTTTGCTCAATTTGTCGTCTATGTGTTAATTGGTTGGTTTGGCCTACCGATTAGTTTAGCATTATTGTGGGATTCTATCAAAATGTGATTCTGAGATAGAAACCTAAACCGTTGGAGACTAGAACAATGTACTCTAATTCAATGATTTTGATATTAGACTACATTGCAACCTTAGGGGAACTTGAGCTTAGTGCTATCGATTGACCGTGGGCTTAGGTGATTGAGAAGTTCCGGTTAAGTTTGTTAGGATTAGTATGCCTAGATTATGTTACTAATTAATTAAGTGTTCCCGTTGTTTAGCTATAAATTCAAGGGTCGACAATCTGTAGTAAGGGGAGGACGGGTGCAAATATCCATCCCGGGCTACATCTATCCTAGTTTAATTAGTTTAGTTTTATTTCTTTTATTTATCTTCCCTTAATCAACCCAAAAACCCTAAATTAAGTTTATGCACTTTTATTTATCTTCTTGCACATTTACTAAGCTGAAAATTGATTAGATAGTTATGAAGTCCCTGTGGATACGACCTTGTTGTACTACAATGACTGGGTTCACTGCCCACATTTAGCAAGATAGTTTAATCACTATTTTGCACAACATCAGACAACCCAGTCATCATGAAGCCAAATGCTATAGAACACGTTTTATGAGGCATTGGCAACTCAAGAAAATAGGACTAAAATGGGTAGTCAAAAATGATTCTAGAACAGTAGTTGATGGTGGAAATGGGTCCAACCTTTCTGAGGACCCTAACCCCACGCCACTAACTTGATAAGTGCAGAATCGAGTGGGAATGGACCTCTGCTGGTACATCGACAGTGGGTGCTCTAAACACATGACATGAGACAAAAAGAAGTTCTTCTTACTCGAACCAGGAAGCCAAGGAACCGTTTCCTTCGGCGATAACAAGAAAGGAAAAATCATCGGTGTAGGTAAGGTTGGTATTACTTCAGATTATGTTATAGATAGTGTTAATTTGGTCAATGGTTTAAAATTCAACTTGCTCAGTGTTTCTCAAATATGCGACAAAGGGAATTCAGTTCACTTCTATTCTACACATTGTAGCATAGTAAGTCAGAACACTGACAACAAGTTGTTAAAGGGAAAAAGGTGGAAAAATGTTTATGTAACTAGTTTGGAGGATATTGACAGTCCAAACCTTCCATGCTTGACTACTTCAATAGATGATTCCACACTATGGCACAAAAGACTAGGGCATGTTAGCATTTCCTTGTTAAGAAAACTTGTCAAGAAACGGTTGGTAAGAGGTCTCCCTGAGATTAAAAAATCTAAGACCAATCTTTGTGATACTTGTGTTAGAAGCAAACAAACTAAGACTTCTTTCAAATCAAAGAACTTAGTAAGTACATCCAAGCCACTTGAATTACTTCACATGGACTTATGTGGACCTATGAGAATCAAAAGTTTTGGAGGAAATTGGTATGTGTTTGTAATTGTTGAAGACTACTCACGATTTGTTTGGACACTCTTCATTGCTTCCAAAGACGAAGTCTTTGACAAAATTTCAAGTTTTTGCAGGAAAAGTCCAAGTACGACTCAACCATAAGATCAAGGAGCTTCGATCTGATCATGGGTCAGAATTCGAGAATCAACAATTCATGGATATGTGTAAACAACATGGAATCAATCACACATATTCAGCACCAAGGACTCCCAACAAAATGGGGTAGTTGAGCGTAAGAACAGAACACTACAAGAGGTAGCCAGGGCCATGCTATTGGGGAGCAGTCTTCCTCAGGTCTTCTGGGCAGAAGTAGTGGCGACTGCATGCTACATCACAAATAGAACACTCATACGACATATCCTCAACAAACACCCTATGAGCTAATCAAGGGAAGAAAACCAAACATAAGTCACTTCAGGATCTTTGGTTGTAAATGTTATGTCCACATCAATGAAAAGAATCCCCTAGGAAAATTCGATTCCAGAAGTGATGTGGCCATATTTCTGGGGTACTCTGAAAGAAGCCGGGCATACAAAGTCTACAACAAAAGGACACTGAAGGTGGAAGAAAGTGTACATGTGGTCTTTGATGAGGCTGAAGTTCATAAGGTCAAAGAATCTGAAGCAGATGAAGAACTTGGATTTGATCTAGCTGATCAAGATCACACAGATAATCCCAAAGATGAATCACAGACCAAGGAAAACTTGCCCGACAGGTCAGCGACAGGTCAACAACAGGTCAATGAAAGGAACAATGATGTCGAAGATCCTCTATCACCATCAACCATTCATCAATCACGTACTTTGTACAAAGACCATCCATTGGAGAACATCATATTAGATATCTCCAAGGGAATTTAAACCAGAGCACAAACTCGAGATCTTCTAGCCTTCACAACGACAGTTTCACCCATAGAACCCAAAAATATCAAAGAAGCTCTTCAAGACTCGGACTGGATTAAAGCAATGTAAGAAGAATTAAATCAGTTTGAATGCAAAGTTTGGCATCTTGTGCCTCATCCTTCACATCAAGAAGTACTTGGCACAAAATAGGTCTTTAGAAACAAGCTAAATGAGATGGGAGAAGTCGTTAGGAACAAAGCTCGTCTAGTAGCTCAAGGATATCGTCAACAAGAAGGGATATACATCCAAGAAACCTTTGCTCCAGTAGCAAGGATGGAGTCCATCAGATTACTAATTGCATTTGCCGCACACAAAGGAACCAAATTCTTCCAACTTGACATCAAGAGTGTCTTTCTTAATGGGTCCGTCAAAGAGGAAGTGTATGTTGAACAACCTCTAGGTTTTGAGACACAAGAAGGAAAATACATGGTACTTAAGCTTGACAAAGCTCTTTATGGGCTCAAACAAGCTCCAAGATCATGGTACGACCGTCTGTCCTCCTATCTTTTAGAAAACCACTTCAAGAGAGGTAAGGTTGATAAAACCTTGTTTGTTTACAACAACAAAAGGACTTCCTAATTGTGCAAGTATATGTTGATGATATAATCTTTGGAGTCTCTGATGAGAATATTGCAAGAAATTTGAGGCATTGATGAAAAAGGAATTTGAGATGAGTGATCTAGGTGGATTGAAGTTCTTATTAGGACTTCAAGTCAAGCAAGATAACGAAGGAACTATCATATCCCAAGAGAGTACGTAAAGGATTTGCTAAAGAGATTTGGAATGAAGGAATGTAAACCTTTTGACACACCCATGGCATTTGGCATAAAAATGGGCATCATGACTAGTGACCGACCGGTCGACCAACGATCATACAGGGAGATGATTGGTTCTCTACTATATTTAACTGCTAGTAGACCTGACATTATGTATATTGTTTGCTTATGTGCAAGGTTACAAGCATATCCAAGAGAAAGTCACCTCACACTGTGAAAAGGATCCTACGTTATCTAAAAGGAACCATGAATCTTGGTCTCCTTTATCCTAAGTACACTAATTGTAACATTGTAGGATTTTCAGATGCAGATTATGGAGGATCTATCACCGATAGGAAGAGCACATCAGGAATAACATTCTTTGTTGGGTCATGTTTGATCGCATGGGGATCAAAGAAACAAAAAAGTGTTGCAATCTCAACTGCTGAATCTGAATACATAGCTGCAGCAAGCTGTTGTGCTCAACTCTTGTGGCTCAAAGAACAAATTGGTGATTATGGCGTCAAAACAAGTACGTTGCCAATTATGTGTGATAATACAAGTGCCATCTCTATTTCCAAAAATCTTGTGCATCATTCTCGTACCAAGCATATTGACATTAGACATCATTTTCTTAGAGATTGTTATGAAAAGGAATTAGTTGGTCTAAAGTACATTTCTACCGAAGACCAACTAGCTGACATTTTTACTAAGCCATTAAGTAGAGAAAAAATCAATAAGATTATTCATGATCTTGGAATGATATTCATTAATCACGATTAGGCTGTCTTTTGATTCCCACGATCGGTCACCGACACGTGAGCAACACCTTTAAACTAGTCGTTCAGTAGTCAACGTACAGTTAAATGCATGGAAAACATGTCAAACGACTACTTGAAACAGATATGTCAGCATTTTCACAAAAGTAAGGATAGACTAGAGAGTGCAACGGATATAAACGGGAAAAACTCAACGGATCGATGACAAACCGTCACGACCGCTGCCCGTTATGAATAGTACCGTTGGGACATGTCAGCGAGCGGACGAGGAGCGGTCGCCGACCGTTACTCGATATCTATAAAAGGGCGATGAGAGTCTCGCTCTCATCACGCTATTTGCCCTCACTTTCTAAACTCTCCAAAGCTTTCAAGCAACTTCTCTTCTTCCTTGCAAACACTCTAGAGAGACTTGTGCGAAAAATCCCTTGCCTCACAGCCACTCTAAGAACTCTCGATCAAAGAGTTTCTAAATTCCAGGGAATCCTTAGATCGAAATGGCACCAAAGACCGCACTTCACTCCAAGAAGAAGGCCGTTCTCAAAGAAGGTTCATCAACACAAGTGGCCGACATGCGGCCGTCAGAAACCCTCAGAGAATCACCGCCCCCTCACCTGTCTAAGGAAGAGGAGGATCAACTTGTGCGTAGGGTGACAGATGAAGGCGAACTGCACCAAGAAGAGGTTCTTTATATAAGCTTTCATATGCCTAAGCTTCATCATCTCATTCAAGCCGAGATTCTCAAACCCAAAATACTTCCAACTCCTATCTCCACCGAAAAACCAACCAAGACTTTTAACCCAAAGTTTTTGGTCAACACTTTGACCAAGACTTAATTTCATAATTAATACTTTAATAAACCCATAAAATCATAAGTAATTCTTGGCCATACACTATATTTCCCAATAATTACATAATAGTCCCAAAACTTTATAAATTGTTATTTTAACACTTAAACACTTATTTAAATTTACCAAAATTCATAATATTAATTCCTAACTTATATTATATCATAATTATGCTAAGACCATCATTAACTCTCGGCAATTATTTCTAATACCCCAAACTTTTCAAAATTCACATTTTAACCACATAACTTATTAAACTAGCCATTTAAATACTTGTAGCCATTTTTAATGTTCCAAAAATTTATAAAATAAGTTAATACACTTATATATATTTCAAAATTCACCAAATCCTATATATAGCTCTCGGCCACAATTTAATTTTATCATATGGTTTTAAAACTTGGTTTAAACTTTATAATATGTATATATAAATGTATATAAGCCATATAACACTTCCAAAAATTATGCTAATGACTTAGAATGATTATAAACCCAAAATAGAACATATTATCCTTAGATATTTCGGTTTAACCATATATGTATCATATTTAATTTTTGTGACACAATTTTATACCTTAAGGTAATAATCTTACCTTATATGTTATAAATTATTTTCCTTGATATTCTAACTCAATAATTTTCGGCCTTAATATTAACATGGCCTAAACATAATTTTTATACCAAAGTTTGAAGCTTAATTTAAACTTAAACTTAATAAACCTTACTTATATAAACTTACCCTTAAATCAAGACAATTCTTGTACTTGATTTTTCCTTGAATTTCCAAGCTCTCCAAATGCTATCTTGATGAATAATTTTCGGCTCCTTAAATATATTAGGAGATTCATTTGTTAGACTTCTAACAAAAGTTTATAAATAATATTTGTAGTAATTTTACAAGAGTTTACCTTAGGAATTTAACAAGGTAATTTTGATACACCAAAAATAGCCACCAAACACTCCAAAGCCAAAAATCCAATTCCCAAAGTCCCAAAAGACCAAGACCTTTCTACTGCTACAACAAGTCGTGTAACTCGCGCAACTCGTGCCTCGAAACAAGCCAAAACCCAGGAAGAAACTCCAAAAAGAGCCCTCTCAACACCTGAAGGAGCAACTCAAAAGTTGCACTTCACTGACGACGAGGAAGCCTCTCCCATCACAGTCGTTGAGGCTGTTGTTCAACAGATAGAGGAGGAGGAAGTTCAAAGTGATGAAAAGTCACAGAAGGAAGCTGCAATAGAAGAGAGGGGTCACGAAGAAGGTGTGACCGCCTAAGACTCGGAGGAGGAGGTGGAACCAGTCACTCAGACTGCAGTACCAGTCGACGACTGATCGCCGACACCTCAAAGATCCAGTCATGAAGGTGATAGTGACACAGAGTCCTCAGCAATCATACCAACATCAGAACAGTGCAAGGAAGCACAGAAGGGCAAAGGGAAGCAAAAGATGGCTCCATCACTACACGCTCTAGAGCTAGAGGAGCTCGTCCAAGCCAAAAAGGCAGTCTTGAAGCCTCGGCCTCCTCAATCCTTGAAGTGTCTCAAGAAAATCAAGGAGTTAGAGCCAGCACTGTTCAAAGCATAAAATGTAAACGACAAGTCTTGTCCCGTCTTACCCTAGACATTGGACATGGAATGGATGGAGAAAATAGGTCTTTGAAAGATCCTAGAGCTGTTGGAGTTCCAAGGATGGGTAGACTTCTTTCAGGAGACTACCCCGTCTACACTGAGCTACTCAAAGAGCATATGAGGTATCTTGGACCGCTCCAGAGCAATGAAGACGATGACTACCTCATCTCCACAGTCCAGGGCGTCTCCGTCAACATCACCAAGTCGTGGATATGCAAGACGTTTGGCTTGGAATCAAAAGGGTTTGTTGTTCGAAAGGACACCATTTGGAATGACTTGGGTGCTCAAGGAGGGAAGATGGTCCAGCTAATCAACCAAGGGGCCACAATGAAGAATTTCAACGCAGTGGAGATGTCTATCCCAGACAGGGTCCTATTCAATATCCCCCCCACAACATCACCCCAATGAATCAACGCACTCACATCGTCAATGCAAGAGATGTGACTGCTCTACTACGCACTCAAGACCAAGGAGAGGATCGATCTCCCAGCAATGATCTTACTTACCATAGAGGAGAGTCGATACGTAAACCAGGGTCTGGTGCATGGGGGAGTGGTGACCAAGGCGCTACAAGAAAACAGAGTGGACACCGACAGGTTCCACGAGTGCGCGCGCACCGCTCAGGACTGCATCTGCTCAGAGATGCTGTCCAAGATGGGGATCAAGACTAAGGGGGACAAGCTTGTGGTTGCTCAAAAGCCCACCAAGAGCGAGGACTCAAGGTCAGAGCCTCGGCCAACTGCAAGGACATCAGCACTGAAGAGGAAGCGAAGTCTCTCACCGGTCCATGACAGGTTGGGGACCAGTCTGAATACTTCAGCTCGGGATGTTCTAAAGAGTGTGAGAGTTACTCTCTGTAACACCCCTACCGCTAATACTGTCATTACCGTCCAATCTCTAGTACTTCTAGATTCACGCAGTGGATACATACTTACACAATGGTGGGTGATACATTGCCGTTAGCCACCCACGTGACCAACAAGGCTTACTACTACATACAACATCGGTCTGATGGACTGGAATATCCGAGTACTACACAATTACAATACATACTTCAATTACCTACAAATACTACAATGCTCCATTTCATACAATGCTCCATAAGTTCAATACAATATACTACACCGAGTTTACTAAGATCCTTATACAAATACAATATCTCCTTCGATTTCATACATACTCATTGAGAGTCTACCATCTACCCATTCCTCACAATCTACTTACTTTCAATACTTATGGTGTACCCCCTTGGTACACTTCTACATCTAGGCCACAAGCCTTGTACAATTCACTACTAACTACATTCCACTCCTAGCTATCCAAACATAGTTGTCGGTCTCTAGTTGTAATCATAACAGCTCCGGGTACCTGCACACTAAAAATGGTGCCCCAAGGGGCTCAGCTTACACTGAATATGATAACCGCATACCCCGTACTAGTGAGGGTACGCCGACCACTTGGTCGAATACATGCAGTTCATTTTATTCATACATACATGCATACATACTTTCATACTGAATACTACAATACTTTACACAAGGAATACATACACACATTTCAATACATACAAGTAGTCCATACAAGCCAATTGATACTTACTTACCTTTCCTGAAATGCGCATACACAATACATACTCAATACATACACCATACATATTCCATACATACACAATACTTGTTAGCTCCTTTTTGTCCACCCGGGTTAATCGGGTGGAGATTACTCTTTTACTCGGGGAACCATTACTCATACATACCATACTTACTTTACTTACTTACTTACTCAGGTCAAGTCGTCGGGACCTCCGGCCCGGGGACTACTCTGTCCCACCACCGCGATTTACTTGGTTCACTAATCCATGATGCTACCCATTTAAGGGGTTTGGGCCGTGGACCAGCTTAAGAACCAGGAATCGGATCCAACCTCTTGTGTCTCCTCATCCTTACGCGTGACCGAAGCTATATCGAACTTCTACTCATTCCAATTTACTTAATACTTACGTTAGGAGTTAGGTAGTTAGGAATTAGTAGAAGTCACACATCCAAGCCACAATGATACAATACACACATACACATACATACAAGGTACAATACATTACACAAGTACAATACCAGGTACATACACACTTCATTCTCATTTATTCATTTCATGAATTATACAAACTATTGTTCAAGACAAATATATCAAGAACAATATAAACAAGCACAAGTAAGCGCAATAAAGTCCGATTCATGCATTTATCTTATTTAGGTGATCGAATAAGCACACAATTTGGGGTAACCAGATTAGGATACAGGGCATGAAGAAATCATACCTTTCACCGTTGATTTGGACTCACCGACTCCTCTTCGGTGTTCAACTATTTGAATCCTATCATTTACATACAGTTGGGTGGTTAATTATCCATAATTAACCTTACTCATTACTTTTCTAAAGTTTCCCACTTTATACTTACTAATTCCTTATTATTCAAATACATTTACTTATGTTACTTACTTAAAATTATTTTCTAAACTTGTTTATGGCCTTAATGACTCTCAAACATCATTAATTATGCCTTACTCATCTTTACTATCATTACCCATCCTTACCCATCCTTAGAATAGCTTTAAAATACATTCTGGAGTGATTTTAGGTTGGTCCGGGTTGTTGTCGGGTTTACATACCCGGACCAACACGTTGGAACAATCCTCGGGTAAGTTATTGTATGGTCCGGGTTTATACCCTACTCTACAAACCCGGACCACCTCTTTGTAATTGTTACAGGTGTGTTTTTCGTATGGTCCGGGTTTGTGTACTCCTTTGCAAACCGGACCACTTGTTTTGATAAGTTACGGGTATGTTTTTGGGGTGGTCCGGGTTAGTATCTTGGTTTGTAAACCCGGACCACTCCTTCTGTATAACAGTCTGTCAAGTTTTTATGCTGGTCCGGGTTTGCGTACTGGTTTACAAACTCGGACCAGTTACAGTTTTGCAAATTATATATGTTTTTGAACTTGTTTAAATTCCAAACTTCTACCAACCTCTTCCCTAATATTCCTACATATTATCCAGGGCGTTTTGACCCTAATTAGGCAATCAAAACTAGCCTAATCCATCTCTATACCAATATGTTACAAAACACCATTCACTGTCCAATTTTCTCCACTGTTACAGTTTCCTTCTTCCACAGATGCTACAGATTTTTCCTTTCTCCTTTACCATTCAATACTCCCTCTACCAATGTTCCTCCTAGCACTCTAATTACCTTATCTTACCACTCTAGTTCCCCATTACTTAAACCTTTCTCAATCTGTTTTAACTACTTAAACTGCTCACATAAGCTTCCCAAATACACCTAGTCACCACCTAGGTTATCCTTTCTCCTTCCACATTTAAGTCCTCTAATTTCCATACAAATATGGGCAGAGGTTCCCCTATATTTTTAACATTGCCCAAATACATTTTCAGCTCACACATTCATCCCAATGCCCATATCAAGTCACGCATCATTCTACACACTACACCACAATATTTTTCCTGCACATACACATACATTACCCAATGTTTTACCAAGCTTTTAAACATCTTTTAAACCTTTGAAACTCTTACATTCTCTTCCTCATTATACTACAACATACTTATTATTCATTCCCATATACACTACTCATTTCCAATACTCAAAACTGTTACACTACACCATACAAATCTAGCTCGATGTAATGTATTTACCTTGTGATTTTAGTTCCTCTTTCTTTCTTCCCCTTCTCTTCCTTTCTTCTTTCTTTTCCTTCATGTTCTCGGTTCCCAAATGGAGTCCACACTCCAATGCTACAGTCCATACCAATGCACAAATTCTAACTTAGCATTCTTTAACTAACCCTAGAATTTAGATGTTTTTAGGGTTTAGAAAGAACATTACCTTCCAACCAATGAGTGAGGTCCTTGGTTAGCAAGAGAGTGAGATTTCTAGCCCATGGGAGAAGCCAAAATCGGCTGGAATACAAGGAACAAGACAAGGGTTCAACATAAATTTCGTTTTGCTAACAAGGCTAGAAAAGGATGAGTTCTCAAGATTATTTTTACCTTAAAACATCAAGAAGGAGGAGGAGCTTCCAATGGTGGTCTCAAACCTTCAAATGGAGAATACCCATGGAGATTAAAATGGGTATTTTCGATGTTTGAAAGGAGGAAAGTGTTCTCCTTGATGAGAGGGTTCCATTGGTATAATTTTTGTGTGATTTGGAGTTAGTTTGGGTGCTCAACAATAGGAGAGAAGGAGATAGATGTGTGGGATGGCTCAAATCGCCATTGTAGTTGCCAGGAAGAAGAAGAGAAAAATAGAGAGGAGGGAGAGGGGCTGTACGTGAGTGAAGAATAGAATGGAGGAGAGAGAGTGTATAAAGTAAAGTGAGGGGTTACTTTTTACCTTTTATGTAACACCCCAACACTAATCGGCTCCTAACTATCTTACTCAACATTATAATCGCAACGGTAATCTCAACAATTGTACTACTAGTGTCACCGTTCTTACTCACCCATACGAGTAATAACGTGCTTACTGATATTCTTAAATACGAAACAATTTCCCACAGTGACGACGAGAGATAGGTCTAACCTTCCCAAACCAATATAAAATACATTCACAGTGAGCATTCTAAGTATCCCAATCCTATACACGTTTCTAGGTTTGTATCGAAATGCAACAGTGCATATTAAAACAACTGTGATTAAACTACCTAGCACGTCCCTCTCTTTGCCGACACCGGAAGCTGCATACCTGCAAAAATGGTTGTTTGTGGTATGGAATCAGCCCCTGCTGAGTATGTTACTACATGACTGTCATGCCCCCTCGGACCCTCAGTTAATTGGTCGAGAGCATGCAATTCATTTTCATGCAAGTAGTTTAATGTTAAAACTGTAAAGCAACAATATATTGCAGTAAACTCAAATAACAAACAAGCCCCGGCTTCACACATCGCATCGTAATAAACCACTGAAAGCGTTACAACGCTTATATGAGTACAGATTCCATTCCAATAAACACTTAATAGTTCATAATTGAGTACGACGACTCACTCGACCAAACAATCCACCATAATCTACACATGAGTATTGCGACTCGACTCAACTAGTTCACAACACACAATATGAGCACAATGGCTCGTTCAAACAAATCCACCAACATACCACACATAATTACAAAGCATAACCACTGAGCAACAAGACGAAACAACGAGAGTTATAAATAGGTATAATTACTTGTCTTTGGCGTACGAGCCCAAATAATGTTCGTCTAATGTACGAGCTAGTATAGTCGTTCGTAATTGTTCAGTCATGTCTAATGACAACGTCTCGTTAGAACGACGTGTCTCTAAGTTACCCATCTCTTATGGCGGGTCACCCACGGCAATAGCCACTCCAGCGGTAGAGTCTCCGACCTACGAACAATCTGTAGTTCGTTGGGAATTTATCCAGATACTTACGGTTACCACACGGTATCCTAGTATCGTTAATGGATCACAGTTCACAGCAAGAGCCACACCCTCTTGATAAACTTATCTAAACCATCGCATCGTTTTACCTTTTTTTTTCCTAACACAGCAGACTAAGGTCGTAGTCCAATCCTGAGTATGTCGACTCGGGATCCAGTGCTAGATACGAGAGCGGCGTTAAAGAGGCCAATGCTCCGTATATAAGTCTCAGATATTTTATATATCTTATTATCCTAATGCTACAACGTTTTACTTACGTTCCTTATATTACACATATAAGATAGCATCATTGCCGCAAGTTCGTTTTATAATATGTTCATATATACGAACGGTACTGTTATCGTACAACAGTAATAATAAAGCAGCATTAATACACAACTCAAGCATATTAATTCACACAAGCAGACATTCAATCTTATCACAGATTTTCACACAATGTCTGAACTGAGGAAATCCTCAGAGACAATCAAGCCACATAAATAACATACCGTTCACCCTGAAAGTATTACAGTGGAGTATGATTCAGCTAGATCCGATGCTCCTCGTGTCGTCTCTAGCAGTCTAACAATACATAACGCTACTGATTAGAATCCCGTATAACAACTTAACTCTACGGTACCCCGTACCGTCGCTACTACCTCCCGGTTAATCCCCCGTTATTAACTGTCAACGTTTGTCGGGTTTTCGGCTTAACTCGGAATTTGGAGAAACGTCATATTTCATGCGTGATTACGTCGAGTATATTAATATACTTAACTTTAAACGTTTATTATCGCATGTAACTTAATATACCCTTGTATATTATATAGTTTGTTTCTATATTCGCATGTATAATCCTTAATCATATATCATACATTTTACCTTAGTATTTATTTTCCTAAGGTTTTTTTCCCCATTTAATGTAGTATAATTCATCTGTAAAAATACTTTGAACTATATACATCCTCATATACATTTTTCTTGTGTACGTATATATTTACCACATAGGTAAGTTCCATGAGTTATAAACTCTTATATTATATGTTACATTTTTATCATCTTTTATTAGATGATTATTCCCCTTTGTTGTACTATATTATACAACTTACATTAAGATTACTATCCTAATATTATGTAACATTTTATGTTGTATCTTTACAACTCCCAAGGTTTAATCAACAAATACCTTAGTTTATAAATCCTATTTATTTATAGTTTGTCACATTACTTAATGTGAATATCCTTACTTATTTTAATTCCATTAAAACCACCTTTATACCATATAATTGTTATAACATTTATAACATAGTAGACCATAGTCTAAAATTCATTTTCCAACTCTTATTAATATTTCGGTACAGCCCTTGAATTTATTTAAATTCTATTTTGACCACATGACATTATGTAATGTTATACCATATACTAATATCATATATTATGATATTTTTATTCCCTTTAATTCATAACCTATAGTTTTTATACAAAACTATTATATATTGCCGCATAGGCACATATATTAAACCTTATTCTTTTCTATAAACCATAGTTTCCTTTATTTACAAAATCACCCCATTATTTATACCATGTTATATATACCATTTAATATAACATTTCTAACTTATAAAAGGGGTATAACCTATGGTAATATTTTGTAAAGTTCCGAACAGGCCCATATATGTTCTATAATTGCCATTTGGCCCAATTTATAACATATAGTTTAATAATTCATTAAAACTATATATTATACATATATCTCAATAAATTCCCTTATATAATTCTAAAAATCACCAAATTTTACCAAAGGGTTATAATTACCTTATTAACCCATATACTTTCGGTATTTACTATACCACCACATATATTTGTCCAAAGTGTCATAATGACATAATAACTATATATTATACATATATAGTTTATTTTAATTCCAAAAAAATCAACCCAATAAATTCCTAAAAATTCCTAATAGCCCATGGGTGTTTATAATACCATTATACACCCTTTATTTTCGGTAATAACATATATACCACATATGTTATAAAGTTGTTACAATTAAGTACATAACTTATTATAAAACCTTAAATAAGTTATCTAGCTTATTTAATTTGGTCAAACCTACCATATGGTCAAGGTTGACCACCTTAATACTTCCTTGACCATTAATCCCCATATATTACGGTTTATACCCATATCTTTTCAGAAATTACCATTTAACCCCAAAACTTTATATAATCTTATAATTTTTATATAAAGTTATTTAAACCTCTAATTTTCGGCTTTATTAATATATAGCCCCCAAATTTGATTTATTTACACTATAACCCCAATAATTTGCGGTAATGCATATTTAGCACCTAAACTTAATTAAAAGCTTATAAATGCATAAATAAAATGGCCTAAAGTACATGGCCTTATTACAAACATTGGCTTATAAAATAAATTACACATAAATGCCCAAAAGTACTATAAACTCTCGGCCCTTACCATATATTTTCTTTATTTACCAATTTTCCACATAATGTCTTAAATTTGACAATTATGCTTATTAATTAGTTATATAAATTTATTAAACCATTCCTTAACCACCTAAGGTCAAAATAAGACCTTAATTAACCATTCACTCACGGCACAATATATATACATATGTATAAACACATATTAATATACCAAGTGAAGGTTTAAGTGATTTATACCTTGTTTTTGCCTAGTTTAAGCCTTGTTTGGCCACTCCCAGCTTAGGATAAAATTTCCACAGCATTATTTACATGTTTTCAAACAGAAATTAAGGCATGATTAGTCTCCAAGCAAGATCTAACCATAAGAAGTGTTTAATGTCAATTTTCAAGGTAAAATTTACCTCAAAATGCCAAGGTAAATAAGGTTGGTCACGGCCTGTTTTTACAGTAGGCAAAGAGTGTTAAAAGAGCTACTAAAACCAAGCTTTAAACTGGTATAACTCAGATTAGAAGATGGCTAATCTTTACCTTGTTTAAAATGCCTAAAATGGTGTTTTAGGCTTGGATCTGGTTATACTTCGAAGCTCTTGATGTACCAACTGAATAAGTATGTTAAGATGAAGATTATAAGCTTAGAAACAAAGTTTCACAGCCGAATTTGAAGGGAATCAAAAGATATGTGCTTAAAGCACATTTTTACCTTAAAGGATGATTTTTGTGTTCTTAGCTCCAAGAACCCTTACCAACGAATTTGAACTCTTACTCTAACATCCACACACTGAGATTGAGCCATGGGAAGAGTATAGAAGTTAGCTCATAAGATAGCCCTTGAAGAAAGGAAGAAAATGAGCTATTTTATGCCTTAAACCATTACCTTAGGTGAATTAGGTTGGTTTCCTTGCTAGATAGCTTCAAAGCTCAACAATGGTGAGGTTAGGAGCATGTGAGCTCGGCTGGGACAGAAGGAAGGAGCAAGGAGTCGTTGGAGACAAGAGATAAGGGAGGGATAATGAAGAAAATAAGGAAAAGGTAAGTTAAAGTATTAATTTCTTATTAAATGGAAAAGTAACACTCCACTAAGTCTCCTTTTGTCAATAATTCAGTTCAATCAGGCTCCCCCTGCCTTGTGGCTGCCGACTCAATGGAATCCAAGGGGTCAACTTTGACCTCTTGACCATTCTTGGTCAACGTTGACTCAAACGGGCCCCCCTTTAGGGTTTTATTAATATTTTAATATTAAATTTGTAAAAATTTGCAAATTTCTGGAATTAAATTCCTAATATGTTATAATATGATATATTAGCATATTTATAGGTAATTATAACCTTTAAGCCCATTTAAAAGCCAATTTAAAAGGCAATTTCACAAAAACGTGCTTTAAGGAATTTTAGTGCACATTTTGAGTCGCAGGGTGTTTCTGAGCTCTGTTTTCTTTGAGAATTGTTTTTTTGTGTTCCTTACATGATATTTGATCATGGTATCCAATTTTATATCATTTAGAGGTCATTAGACCTTTAAGGTTCCCTTAGAGCACATTTTTGCCCTACTTGACCTTGAAGCATGAAAATGCTTGTTCTTTGTGTTGGAGTGTAGTCCAACAATTGTAATATGTTTAGTAATGTGTTAATAAGCTTAGGAAAAATTTTTAGGTCCTAAGTAGTTCATTTGGGTATTTATTTACCCTAAACAGTCAAAGGGTGCAAAGTCTTGCTTTGTGTTGACCACTGTTGTTCTCAGTTGACTTTTAAGGCACGTTTAGGCCTTAGTCAATGTGATTAGATGTTTAATCCATCTTAGATCATTAGTAGATCATTTAATTAAGTTTTTAAGGTTAGGGGTATTTCATTTTATTTCTTTTGTCCTTTTGCTAATAAGGAAAGAATTAAGAGGGTGTGAGAGAGGGAAGAGATCGGCTGCCCCCCACACACATAAACTGATTTTGCATTTTTATTTCAATAGTGGACACACTAATTTTGTTTATTTACACTCTCACTCCACAACTTCCGTTTTGACAGTTTTTACTATTTTCTTGTTTATTTGATTTTATTAGTTCCAGACCCTATTAATGTTTATTAATGACTATTTGGTTGACCAAAATTGTTACGAGTCTATTTAACCCGCTTAAAGTCGCGTTTTCCCGGTTTCCTCGAAAAACACGCTTTAAGGTTCGTTTGGGGTTTTAATCCATTTTATGGATCCGTTTTCTTCGGGAGTTGTTCCCATATATATTTAGGTCTTATTAAGCCCTTAGAATCCATATAATACGCTAACCGAGGTCTCATACCTCCTATGGTTATTTACGCTTATTTAGCATTTTTCGCTTTTTAAGCGTTATTCATTTCCTTTGGATTTATTTTCCCTTTCCAATATTACTTAGGCGTTATTAGGCCCTTAAGTACATATTAGAATTATTTTAATCGCTATATTTAAGTTCAGGGTATTTCATCTACCCCCCTTAAGAAACTTTGTCCTCAAAGTTGCTCAAGGTTATAGGATTACTACATTTACTCATTCCTACATGTCTAATACCAAAATCGTACATTCCTCCTCCTTACAAATCCCAAATCCGTTACTCAAGGTTCCTCCATACCATACCATACTAATGTACGATAATTACTCCCATCCGCATTACTACCAACCATCCGGTTCTTTATTAAAACTTTATACATACATGCAGTGCAAAGCTATCCCCAAAGCAATGCAATACACATTACAATCCCGCAGGCACTCAGTCATCTCGACACAGGACTCCTCTATGTCCCGCTGCCCATGGAATAACACAACATGATACACTACCACCGTTCTCCGGTATAAATCCAACAAATCCTCATTCTCCAGTCTAAGGGAAATCCTTTTACGATTACCAATTAGAAATCTTCCTAAAACACACAACTCCAAATTCAATTTATATTCATTACTTCTATCCTATGTGTGATTCTTGTGACCACTTAAGGGAGCTTCAAGAATCATTCGACCCTGATGTGATCAGCATCAGTGTTGAACTATCTTTCCACCCCAATTTGTGTTCGGTTTCCCTTGATCTGATCAGGATCAAGTTCGACTTCCCACATCAGTTCAAACAAACAAATAATTCAATTATTTGCATTTTATATCTTTTTACTCTTCCTAGTCATAATTACAAATTCATACAACTTCAAGGGATAGAATTTAGTCCATCCATCATCCTCACTCTACTTCCCAAATACTTTACTCCGAGATTCAATACCTAAGTGCTCATTTCATCAACCTTCGCTACTTTCATCCATTACTCTCCAACATCTCAAATAATCTAACTAAGAAATACAATACTTATGAAGTTCAGTCATCCACAATTTACTTCCAATAACTTACCTATGAATACCTTACTCATGGACTTCCTTCATCAACTACTCTCAATAATTTTGTACTACTTCTTTAAGGGCTACAATACTTGTGGAACTCCATCCACTACTCATTCTCAATTCCTCACTACAATCACCTAGGGAACTCAATTTCCCCTAGGTTCTACATCGGTTTTATACCGACTCATGCTATGGTATGTGCATCTCTCATGCCTAATTACCACAATTACAATATGAATGGATACGTATGTTTATATAACATAAGTACCAATCATCAATTCGATTCTCGTTTGTGCTATGCACATTATAGTTTATGTGTTTTATTCATGAAACTTACATTAAGCGGTTTTCGCTCTACCCCCTTAAAAGGGATTACGCCCACGTAATCTACCCATATTTTTAACATTGGTTTACTAAGTTTGGGCATTCTGAAGCATTTTAGCTTCCCTACGGTTCATTATACAATGTACTCTGGTCAAGGGTTTAGTCCTTGCACCAAGAATTCCTATTAGAGTTTATTAACTCCCAATTGATTCGGTTCTAGCCTATCAGGCTTCAAGGCATTAATAGCCATTATATTATACTTACTAGGTACATTAAACCTCTAAGCTAGGACCCACTAGCTTTCTGTGCGACCCTGATAATCTTACTACTTAATTGCTCTTTGGTTATTCCAAATGTGCTACTCATCGCCTTTTTATCCCTGTATTGTGGGAATAAGGTTTATTAAACAAGTGTGGTATTATTACCACTGTTTGAACTCAATGAGTTTAAGATTTATAACCAGCTCTCTGGCAATCTATATGTATACTATTCGTACCCCATGATTATTCACTAAGTTCCTCCGACTTATTGTCGGGCAAGGTTCAGTCACTACTTAGTTGTAGTGCTTCCTCTATGTCAATAGCTTCTGAATATCCCAGTTCTTCTGGTTCAGTACAAGTGTTCTTTACTTGTATGACCTTGCATTTTCTATGCGGTCCTAGTGACTCTCTTAGGTCTCCTTTCACTTTTATTCCAACGGAATTCACATCTTGTGATTGCTAGTGTGCTTTACACTCTTCGTGCTCTTTGGCCTTAGGCCGCACGGTTTGTTGCTAAGCTTGCTTAATTGGCTTATGCCATGTTTGTTGGTGAAAAGAAGGGTCTAACGATTTACATTCTCCATATTCCTAGCTATCCATTAGATCATTACTGCGCAAGTGCAATACCAAACACTCAGTCATACAGAGTGCAGAGGCGTAAACGCTTGGCAGTAAGTCACTTATGTGATAGGAATGAATATTTCTGCCTTCATCTCATACTTATACTTCGTGTCATTGTCTAACTACTTCCTCATAGCGGTCGCTGTTGCGCACCGTATTCTTACTCATTATACAACATCGTTCTTACGGTCTCCGTTACTGTGGTAGCTTATCTTTACTCATTGTCATTTTCGTTGGCGTCATTTCCTTATGGTGTGAATACACTGAGGGTTTCCAATGTTTGTGTGTACGACGGTTGTCGTAGCAACCACAATGTTACTATCTTCCCAATGTGGAGTGTTTTATTCCAATTTAGGTTTCATGTGTAGGTTAGCTTACCTCGCATTACTTTCTAATTATGATACAATTTACCAAGTGTCTTGGTTGACAATGGATGAAATAATTTACCGGGTTGTAAGCTCTCTTGAGCGTTGGTCATTCATGGTGTGCAATGTGCGTTCACATTGGTTGTCTTTGACTTAACTGTCTCCCTAGTGCTGAGCACTGGTTATAGGCTCCAGCTGTGCAGTTTTACTTTTGTATGTACATCACCGGGACATCCCATGAAACTTCAAGGGTCTTCTGGTCCCGTCCCCAACTGAGGTGTATTCTATCACTGTTAAGTGAAGGTTCTTGTTGACAAGGTTTACTCGTTGGTATTCATTCAATGGTTCGCCATATGCTTGGTTGCGTATGGAGTATACTTGCTCCTTCGAGTCTTTATGCTCTTTAAGCATTGTGCTTTTACAGTCCACGGCTCTTGTAGGCGTAGTGGTTGGAAATCTCATTTTGTTATTCGATTGTCTCTTGGCAATAACTACATGCGCAGGCTTGTCGTTATGGTAGATGGAAGCCTTTTAAGGGTTCACATCATCACCGCATTGGTGATCTTTGGTTAACAAGAGGTGTCTTCCCTCGGGTTCTTGTAGTGTCCAAGTGTGGACTAGAACAGTGTACTATGCCTCTGTGCTACCATTGTGACAGAAAGCATGAAGGCAATTAAAAGCTTTGTCAGCTATGCATAGAGTGATGCTCTAGTGACAGTGATTGAGGTAGCCAGACTTCAAGTCACTCATTAGTTGAGCTCAAATTGGGTGGTTCAGTTGTCGATCTGTTTGTCGTATGACGCAAAACTCTTGCAAGTCTTGTTATGAAATGGTGTGGGTTTTGCAACCGTTTAAGTTTACATAACGTAGTTGGTTCATGGCTTCTGAGCCTTATTGCTGCAAGCTATGCTCTTTGCAAGCTGCTTATACATGTTTCCACTCCTTGTATACCCTATATGTTGGAGGTATTACTAGGCTCCATGGCAAGTCGTGACATCACGCTTCTGTTCATAGGAGGCCCTTTAGGCAATCTGGTATTAATCCGTGCCTTCCTGCAGTTTAGGGTATTTCCTGTTAAGTGAAATCCCTTCGGTGTCCTAACCGAATGTTCGTTCTAGCTCTCGTGTTCTTGTCATGACGCTTGTTCGGCCGTTGTTAACTCAGACACCCTTCAAGGATCGCTCCTGGGTGTTGTTAGGTTACGCCGTTACATCCAGCTAATGTTCATGATATGATAAGTCTACTATACCGCCTTGTGGTATCGTATTTGAGTTATTCCCTTTAGGGTTATAACGTCTCCCGTTCTTGGGTAGACTGTTTATACTTGCTCCTAGTGCTTGAGTCTAGGTTTAATATCCTCTTCAACGATGGGTTATACCTTGTGGTAATCTTGTAATTGCTCTCGGGAGCTCTGTCCCGTTTGTTGTGCATCGTTGTGTTCACATTAGGCATTTTTCTTACGGTGTTTAGGTTGGGTATCCCTTCCAGCTGTCATGTACATGCTTGAAGTCTTTGAGACATATCTAATGTCTATGCTTGCTAATCTGTGCGCTTTGCACTTCCTAATCCTCATTCCTTATCTTTAGATGGATTCTTGAGTACTTTATACTTATTCCTTAGCTGAGTTTCCTTCTCCTGGATCGCCTAAGGTGTCCAGTTGTTCTGGTTTGAATTTACTCATGGTCCGTAGAACGGAGTTGACTACTTCCCGTGTTTCGTACACTACATGTATACATACGTGGGGTACCTTATTGATACGTTACCACTTACCCGACTATCTGTCAGGCCCGCAAGCTCCCTCGGGGTGCGGTCGTCCCACATCCCATATTTGGGTACACTCGTAGTGTTCGTCACACGCTTAGGTGAAGTATTCTATTGTCAACTCCTCTTGTTTCATTCTATGATACTCACCGTAATTCTATTGGTTTGGTTTTAAAATCCAAGGTTTAAAAAAAGTTTGTGGTTTTGGAAGAAAACTTGGTTTTGAAAAATAACAATTCGGTGTTAAAAGAGGTTCTTCATGGCATAGCCATGTTCGAAATCTTGACCAAGTCTAGCTTCCCGCTGACTGGTGTATCCTTTGTACAATGGTCAGGCCGTCAGGCCTTTCCAAGGTTCCATTCTTCCAGTTTTTAGGATGTGTGATCCTGTAGTTGTTCCATTAGACCACAGTACATTACTACGTACTTGTGGTGTGTTAGGGTTCCTCTACATGTTTCTGTCCTTACTGCACTTGTCGTGGCAAGTGCGTGGTACTGGTGGTTTTTGGGTAAACCAATACCGGTCACGGTGTGGTTTCCACTCGTATTTGGGTAGTCTTGTTGACTCTTCCCTTGATCTTATTGATCTATGTTTTGGATACTTGATCTTTTAAGTAGTTCCTCTATGATCTTGACATGACTGTCATTGATCGGGGTACTTCTCCAATCCTTGGAGATCCCTAATTATTTGTTCTGTGTTTTCCCTTGTTGCTCGTTCCCACACATTTGTTGTGGTTACTGAGCCTTCAGCTTGTTTAGGCACTACTTCTGTAGTCCTGTCGGATTATCCCGTGAATGTTCTCGTAGTTGTGTAAGCATACTGGCTAGGTATTGTAACCTCCTTGGCGTTGTAGTTTTGGAGTTAGCCACTCCCGACTATGTCCTTAGTCAGCTAGCATACCGTTAGTGGTGTTGTTTAGCTATTACTGTCCCGTAGACTTGTGTCACGGGTTTTATTACTGTTCCTTTTTCCGCTCCGTTGCTCGCTTAGTGCTTCTTTTCCTGCTGCTGGTTGGTTAGCCAGGTTCTGCGACTGCCAAGCAGGTCGCCCCATGTTGTTGCATGTTGTAGTCTCCTTATGGTTGGAGTTCTCATTCTACCCATTAAGTGCGAGTATTGTTGTTCAACCGGGATCCATTTCTGGGACTTCCATTTCTTGGAATCTACTGCATATCAGGTTCTTGTTTACTATATGGTGGTTTCACAACTGCCAGATCGGGTTCTCCCGAGTATGAGAGGACCTTCCTTCTCTCTGGCGTTCTTTCCCAAGTTATACAATGGGGATTGCGGTGGGTGGGACTGGTATTGTAGGTATCCGGTACACACCGGGAGTTCCTATCTAGCATATCTCTAATGCTATCACTCAGCCCTTAGCCCTAAGCTTCTAATTCCTAACTCGGTATTTCCTAAACTCGGTATTTCCAGTCATCAGAGCGATACTTCGCTCTGATACCACTTTTTGTAACACCCCTACCGCTAATACTGTCATTACCGTCCAATCTCCTAGTACTTCCAGATTCACGCAGCGGATACATACTTACACAACGGTGGGTGATACATTGCTGTTAGCCACCCACGTGACCAACAAGGCTTACTACTATATACAACATTTGTCTGATGGACCGGAATATCCGAGTACTACACAATTACAATACATACTTCAATTACCTACAAATACTACAATGCTCCATTTCATACAATGCTCCACAAGTTCAATACAATATACTACACCGAGTTTACTAAGATCCTTATACAAATACAATACCTCCTTCGATTTCATACATACTCATTGAGAGTCTACCATCTACCCATTCCTCACAATCTACTTACTTTCAATACTTATGGTGTACCCCCTTGGTACACTTCTACATCCAGGCCACAAGCCTTGTACAATTCACTACTAACTACATTCCACTCCTAGCTATCCAAACATAGTTGTCGGTCTTTAGTTGTAATCATAACAGCTCCGGGTACCTGCACACTAAAAATGGTGCCCCAAGGGGCTCAGCTTACGCTGAATATGATAACCGCATACCCCGCGTACTAGTGAGGGTACGCCGACCACTTGGTCGAATACATGCAGTTCATTTTATTCATACATACATGCATACATACTTTCATACAGAATACTACAATACTTTACGCAAGGAATACATACATACATTTCAATACATACAAGTAGTCCATACAAGCCAATTGATACTTACTTACCTTTCCTGAAATGCGCATACACAATACATACTCAATACATACACCATACATATTCCATACATACACAATACTTGTTAGCTCCTTTTTGTCCACCCGGGTTAATCAGGTGGAGATTACTCTTTTACTCGGGGAACCATTACTCATACATACCATACTTACTTTACTTACTTACTTACTCAAGTCAAGTCGTCGGGACCTCCGGCCCGGGGACTACTCTGTCCCACCACCGGGATTTACTTGGTTCACTAATCCAGGATGCTACCCATTTAAGGGGTTTGGGTCGTGGACCAGCTTAAGAACCAGGAATCGGATCCAACCTCTTGTGTCTCCTCATCCTCACGCGTGGCCGAAGCTATATCGGACTTCTACTCATTCCAATTTACTTAATACTTACGTTAGGAGTTAGGTAGTTAGGAATTAGTAGAAGTCACACATCCAAGCCACAATAATACAATACACATATACACATACATACAAGGTACAATACATTACACAAGTACAATACCAGGTACATACACACTTTATTCTCATTTATTCATTTCATGAATTATACAAACTATTGTTCAAGACAAATATATCAAGAACAATATAAACAAGCACAAGTAAGCGCAATAAAGTCCGATTCATGCATTTATCTTATTTAGGTGATCGAATAAGCACACAATTCGGGGTAACCAGATTAGGATACAGGGCATGAAGAAATCATACCTTTCACCGTTGATTTGGACTCACCGACTCCTCTTCGGTGTTCAACTATTTGAATCCTATCATTTACATACAGTTGGGTGGTTAATTATCCATAATTAACCGTACTCATTACTTTTCTAAAGTTTCCCAGTTTATACTTACTAATTCCTTATTATTCAAATACATTTACTTATGTTACTTACTTAAAATTATTTTCTAAACTTGTTTATGGCCTTAATGACTCTCAAGCATCATTAATTATGTCTTACTCATCTTATACTATCATTACCCATCCTTACCCATCCTTAGAATAGCTTTAAAATACATTCTGGAGTGATTTTAGGTTGGTCCGGGTTGTTGTCCGGGTTTACATACCCGGACCAACACGTTGGAACAATCCTCGGGTAAGTTTATTGTATGGTCCGGGTTTATACCCTACTCTACAAACCCGGACCACCTCTTTGTAATTGTTACAGGTGTGTTTTTCGTATGGTCCGGGTTTGTGTACTCCTTTGCAAACCCGGACCACTTGTTTTGATAAGTTACGGTATGTTTTTGGGGTGGTCCGGGTTAGTATCTTGGTTTGTAAACCCGGACCACTCCTTCTGTATAACAGTCTGTCGAGTTTTTATGCTGGTCCGGGTTTGCGTACTGGTTTGCAAACTCGGACCAGTTACAGTTTTGTAAATTATATATGTTTTTGAACTTGATTAAATTCCAAACTTCTACCAACCTTGAAATACCCCTAAGTAATTAAATATTGATTAAGCATATAATCAATTAAACTAACGCCAAACATGCCCTAAAAATAAGTCGAACGTAACAAAGTTTTCAGGAAGCCAAAGGTATGTGCATTGTTTTGTGAATAATAACCAATAGTGCAAAAAAATATATATGATAACATTAGCCACTTAATCAAACCTATGGTCAATATAATTCCTTGACCTGGCTAACATGTATTCCGCCAGTTTAAGACTGGTAACCGGGCACGTTAACATTCTCTATTATAATTATGTGACTCATTATGCTTACCTTGTTGAAGTAAGTTCATAACACCTTAATACATTAAGGTATAAACATCAAGCATGTCAATAACTTGTGAACAAACGAACAGTTTAATTTACCGTACTTATGTACATCAGATATATATGTGCATATACACAACGTTACAAGATTATAACGTTGTACATGTAACTAAAACGCGACAAATGAAATAGTCGTAACCGTATATGGATAAAATTAAAAACGTGACGTAACGAAATAGTAGTACATATATAGGTACATATAACTACTAACGTGACATGTTAATACAAGTCACTTATATGCAAGAAATAGGCATAATAAGGCTGAGGAAAAATAAAAGAGCAATATGCTCTAGCCGGGATTCGAACCCGAGACCTCTCGTACATATCCGAAAACCTTAACCGCTTGAGCTATGCTCGAATTCAGATAATATACCCACGAATTAATCAAGTAGCAAAGCTACCCACTTATTCCACATTGAACTACTACTCTACTACCAAACCGTCCCTAAACTCCAAGTTTTCAACTACCGACAGAACAAGAAAAAAATTGCTCAACAGTGTGCTGTTCTTCCCCCATGCTGATGCATGTCTCGAAAGCTATACCCGACCCTCTGTTCCACCAGTATGGGCACTTCCTATTAAAGACACACAACCTTCTCAATTCCTCCACATGCAACTCGGCCTTGGCATGTCCAGAAGCTCGTCAATATCCACTGTCCACTAGCGCAGGATTCTGGAAAAAAAGTTATGGAGCTAATTGACACAGAACGTAAGTGGGTAATCAACTTCTCTTCTTCATTCTCTTACTTCTGAGCCCGAAAACTTCTACCCCAGTCTCTGATTCTTCTTGATGCTTGCCTGGAAATGGTGCTGCAATCCAGGAAACTGAAACAGCACGGTCAGGAGGAAAACAGCAGGAAATCTCCCCATGCTCCCCTGATTTTTCACAAACCGGTAATGCCATTTCCCTCCATGTTTGTCTGTTCACCTTGCTCTATCAGTTTTGTTTCTCTCCTTGTAAACCTGAAACGATTTCACTCATGAAACCTTTACCTCTTGATCTCTGACTCCAAGTCTTTAACTCTCTTTTACCTCTCTGAATGGGTGCTGATCAGGCTCCTGAAAATCTGGAACAAATCAGTTCAGAAGACCATCAAGTACGATATCTAGAGATTCTGGAATGGAACAAGTCCTCTGCAAAAAAAAAAAAAAAAACTTCTACGGGTAAGATCATGAAACCAGAAAATTCTGGTTGATTAATTTTCCTCATCCTTCTGTCCTCATGTCCGAGATTCTCTAGTTGTTTAACTCATTTCCTCCTCAAGCGCTGCTTGACTCCGCCAGGAATTGTAACTCATGAAGAGTGTACCAAGATCCCATGCATGATAACTCAATTCTGTTTCAACAAGAAAGAACACAACCACTATGGTCGAGTGACCAAAATGCTGGAAGTCTCGCTTGCGCCAAGAATCAACCTGGGAAAAACAGCTAAGGTGCTTAAGTGGTGAGCCATCCTTAAACTTGATACACAATAGAAACGAAAGAAACCAATCTGCCAAATATAACCTGGTAACTTGTTCAGTATAACTTGTTCAGTTCTGAAGCTTTGTGTTTCTGTTCATCAACTTCTCAGAGTGCGGTTAATGTTGTTGAGGGTTGCTCTTGAGAATGAAATCACATTAAACTAACTAGCTAAGCAACTAAAGAGCTCTAAAAGAACAGAAAAGATGCCTAAACAATCTGCTGTTGAAGAGTGCTTGTCAAAGCGGATAAATATGTCAAACCTGTAACATATAGTGTTGGTGTGCCAAATGCCCTTTGGGTAGTCTTGAGATGTTAATACGTTTACAATACTATGCCTACACCTGATTAAGTGTCTAAACGTGAAGGTGTGGAGAAACAAGAAACAAAAAAAAAAACAAGAAGCAGCGTCAAAAGTTAGGAAACAGATGCACCAGTTGCACCTCTTGTTCTATTTCAGTTTCAGTAGCCACACTATATTGTGTTAGATTGAGTCTGAGAGTATAAGCTATACTAAGATCTTAATTAAACATCTAAACCATTTGAGGGAATTGGAAAAACAGGAATCATGCACAAGACAGAAAGAGAGGGTAACCTGATCGTGTGGAAGTATATGGCAGTTTTAAAGTTGCAGTTCTATTGGTTTCTTGATTCAGTTTTGGGACTTCGCACCAGTCCTGACTTATTGTCTTGGGTTATCTGAGAGCTAGAGCAATAATGAAATACCTAATTAAGCAACTAAAGCAGTGGGGAAAAAACTAAGAGTAGATTAGATAAACAGAAGCAAAACAGAAAGAGAGTAAATGGACAGAAGCCAACAATAGCAGAAAAAAAAACTCATCAGATTATCAGTTTTCAGATTCGTGAGCAGTTTCTGTATAGAGAATTAAGTAAGTATGATGGGAGTAGTTCGAGTTTAAAGAGAGGAATAAACACCTAACTGAATAAGAAGTACTTAGGGATAAATCGAAAATCAGACTAAGTAAAAGGAAGACAGTAATAAGAAAAGGTTGCATCAGTTATGGTTTCAGTTCTACTTCAGTGTAGTGTTGTACTGAGAACTCAGGGGGGTGTCACTTACTGTCTTAGGTTTGTTTTGGGGATGAGATCATACCAAACCACTTAACTAAGGAGATAAGGTAGATTTGGAAGGAAAGAAAAACTGAAGGTCAATCTGTAACCAAAAAGGGGCAAACAGAAACATCTGTAGTACTTCTTCCTTTTCTGTTTCAGGTTTGCACAGTTCTGTGTAAGGATTCTTCAGAGTCATTGGCTCAGTAACGTTGACTTGTTTAGAGTTTTAGAATCCCAAATAAATGCTCACTAAGTGGGTACAACAATTAGGAGGAGATGCAAATAAGTTTAGAAAACAGACAGAGAACAAATTAAGAGAAAGTTCAGTCCATGACTGCAGTTCAATTTCAGAAATTTTGTGTTGCTGTATAACTCTATACAGAAGATAAGAGTGTTGCAATGGTCTGTTAAGAGCTTAAAACTATATTAAGACACATAAATGAATCATTAAGTAAGTTGGAAAAGGTAAGAGATGATTTAGGTAACAGAAAACAAAACAACAGGAATGAGTATAGCAGTGCCAAATTTCAGTTTCAGGTCCTTTTGTCTTCTGTGTAAAGAACTCCCAGGGTTGTTAACCTTGATAAATTGGGTCTGTGTCAAGAATATATGTTTGATAACACACTTGACCAAGTGGGTAGACAACCCTTACGAATTAACAATGAGATTAAAGGAACAAAAAGAAAGTAACAGGAAAGAGAAATAACAGTCCATGAAACCAGTTTCTGTTTTCAATTTCAGGTCCAGTTCTAGAGTTGAATTAAGGAGCTGATGAACCTAAACACACCTCTCACACATGAGTAAAGTTGTAGGCACTTGTAGGATGAATTAAAAATCAAATTAACAAATCGACAGAAGAAGAAAGGGGTAATACATCAGTCTGGGTCGTTTCAGGAATGGCTTCTGTAGGTGCGTCTGTATATTTGGTACAGAAACCGGTTGTGTGTTGTGCTGGATTCGGAATGAACTTAAAACCTCTTTAATGCATGTAACTAAGAGTGTAAACCCCTGGGGAGAGATTTGAAAGACAGACTTTCAAACAAACAGAAAAAAAATAAGAGAGTTCTCTGATTCATGCTTCAGTTTTTGCAAGTTTTTCTGGAAATATTGTCTTCTGTATAACCCAGTGACAGAGAGTGTGTAAGGGAGTTTACTGAGAGCTTTAGGAGCCTAACACCAGGCTAGTTCTCCTGACCAACTATGTTAACATTTGGGGAGGGCTGGAAGTTAAGATTTGTGAGTAAAGAAAAGGGAATAAAGGTGAGTATATCAGAATGGATGTTTCAGTTTTAGTGAGGTTGTTCTCTGTATAGCTGTCACAGTAGGTATAAGTGGGTTATAATGGCCTGATAATAAATTTCTGAGCTAGCTAGTACACCTGATGAGGTTATAAACACTCGGAACAAAGTCAGGAATCAGTTTAATGTATTACAAATGGATTGATGAACTCGAAGAAAACTGGAAGAAGAAAAGTTATAAACTACATGTTTCAGATTTCATTTATTAACTGCCTCTGCGTAGCTGAGTGGCAGTAGAGATTAAGATACAGTATGATGTAAAGTAAGTGGTAAAACTGGAATGTTGAGAGTATGGGATTTGACGGGAAATGGAGTCAAGATATACTCTACCGGTAATTATAACAAGGATTATAAAACCTTGAGTTATATTCAGTACAAGTTTTAATGTTATAAACTTAAATATCTACACACGTTGTAAGTATGTGGATATATTGTGATCAATGAGAATTATATAAACAAGGAACACAAATGTATAATGTATTTACACTATATTCGGTACATACATGTAGTTACCAAACCTACATGTTATAAAGTTAATGACACATAAAATAGCGTATTATATAACATTATGGAACTAGTGTAACATAAATAATATTATGTGTCTAAGGACATAGTTATTCAACTGTTATGCTAAAAGCATACATATATATATGAACACGTGTCAAGAAATAAAACTATACACTATAGTTACAACGACATAAATACCAAAGTTAGTATAAGACTTTGGTTTGATAAATAAACCCCAGTGGAGTATCATAAGTGTATAATGTAAGGGTTCATGCTCTAATGTAAACCAAGAATTAACTCACACAACGAGTAAGGGGTTTATAAAATATTAATAACGATACTTTAACTAGTAACAAGTGTTAAGTCTGGGGACATAGTACTAGGACTTCAACCGTTATTCGGAACTACCGAATTGTGTGGTCATGTGGATTGACGCTTAGTGTTCCTTGTATTACTAGATTGCATTTCCGACGTACGCGCTCGAAAGCTCTAGTGGTCTGCACTGCACGAATCTAGTCATCGGTGTACGGTATGTAAAGGGATTTGATCCGAGTTGTCCTGAGGAATTCCTCGGGCTCGGATTTGTTTGATAAATAACTTGTGTGAATGTATGTGATGTATGTATATGATGTATGTGTATGATGTGTAGTTATGTTCATTGCATTATTCATTTATGCACGAACGTCCTACGGGACTAATATTACGTCGACTATAGATCGACTTATATAAAACTACATATGCGAAATGTGTGTTGTGACCACTGTTGTCTGACCTAATGCGCTAAGTATTACAAGTATGTATTTATAACCTAAGTAAAATACTTAGGAACGGGACACGACATTGTCGGTCTCTAGAGCTTTGACTCAAACGTGAATGTTACCTAGAATAATTCTAGGCATGCGTAAGACCCCTAGGGCAGCCAACAAATTAAGTGATGTACTCCATAACAAAACTGTAACTGACTACCTAACTGACAAAGCTAACAGTGGAGTGTGATTGAATGTGATGATGTACCTTAATCCAGACAGTCACTGGCTGCTGGTCGCGCGTAGAGATCTCTTGGGTTATCCCGTTTCGGGTTTTCCCTAGTTAAATCCTGATCGAGCCTAGATAGATCGTCAGGCGGAGTGTGCTACCGTTGGCACCAGGCCCTTGGCCACCTAAATGGACGCCTCTACAAAGGCAAAGTGAATAGCCCAGAGTCTTCGGATGATCAGGGCAGTGAGCACCTTGTGTGTACGTGGGACTACAGTCCAAGTGAATATAATTCGGGTTGTCCTAACTGACTCCCAACAGTGCTAAAAAACTAATAATATGTGAGGGCCCGGGGGCCGAATGTTGTACTGTGCTAACTAAAATTAATGATATGTGAAGGCCGGAGGGCCGAGTGATGTACTATGTGATGATGTTAACGTACGATGAATGAGTTCTCAATACCATTGTATTGTGTGATGTATGACAGTAATGTGTATATCCATATATGACTGTTTGGATTGGATGAATGAGTATATAATCATGCATGTTGTTACAGTATTTATTCATATCTGTAAAATGACAAAGCATGAAATCAATCTAATATCAAGACGGTTAAAAATGACAAGTGACCAATAGGGTCCAGATCCGGCATACTCAGCGTCTATCGCTGATACTACACTTATTGCGCAGGTTGCTGAACACGTTGAAGCCGAAGTGCGGGATTGGGTAGTTAGGACATTGTTGATTTGGATTATGTATAGATGCTCATAGTAGTTGTGCTTTTGATACTTAGATAGAAATGTAGGTGGTATCTCGTTGTCACTGCGGATTGTATTTCTATGTTTAATTTGTTAAGATGTTGTAATGCTACACCACTCGTATGGGCGAGTGGTGGCAAGTAACACCCATGTGAGTTATATTACTGTAATTCCTTCCGCTGTGAGACGCCTTTAATTCCTGTTCACGTGAGTGATTATTACGTATTTGTTATGAGGGGTGTTACAAAAGTGGTATCAGAGCGGAGTACCGCTCTGATGACGAGATACTAGGTTAAGACAGTGAGCTTAGGATTTGGGGAAACTTGGGAAACGTTTGTGAGGTACGAAACGTCTGTGTCTTAATGAAATTATGTGTTGGCAGAGCCTTTGGCCTGCAAGTGAAGCCCTTGGGGCACACGAACGAGTTGATTGTATTAAGGTGCCTTATTGAGAAAGCGAACGGTAATACCGACATCTAGTGGTGGTGTGAGCTAGGAAGCTGACCAAGGGCATACAGGCCCGGGAATATTACCCCTGTTAGGGTCCAGTTGAGAGCTCGGCCAGGAGGAGACACAAATCATGGATACATTGGCGACAGTCCGCCTTCATGTGGAAGTCCAGTACGAACTACCGCCGACAGTACCCCTCCCGCCACAACCCAATGAGTATAATACAACTAAGAACTATAATCCCCGAACATAGGGAAAAGGGCTACTAAGCCAACAGACCGTCTAAACACTCTCGCAGCGAATGAATAATTCCTGCTCCTGTAACACTAATACAACCTCAACTTCATACCTCCATTGACGACCAAGCGACGTGCTAATAGGCATTACCAGAGGCGAGCGCCACTACTGCTACAACATAGTGGAAAGGATCACCCAAGAACATCAGGGCAAGCGGACCGGGAGCACGATGAACTCCGCGAGACCGTCGCCCGTAGGGGGACCTTTAACCACCAAACTGTAAAAAGAAATTATATTGAGAACGTAAAGGAACTTTGTGAGAATACCGTCCCGTTATGTTCAAACTTCAAACCTAAACTTCTGTGCACACAATACCGTGACACTAGGTCCCCGTCGTGGCGGTACCTATAGGGAGACACCGTCCAAACGTTTGCGAAATTATAAATATAATGTGAGGAAGGACTTGATTATTCTAATGACAATGTGGTCAGGAAAATTTCCCAAATCCAAATACCATCTTATTCATGAACAATCACTCTAACAGTGCTTAAACAACCAATGCAGCAGTGAGACAACAAGTCGGGAACCGACAACTCTACCTGCATGGTGCGCTTGCCACTGCAAGCGCTGATTTAAACAATGTACCAGTAATTTCGTCTACCCCACGCACTTGCCACTGCAAGTGCTGCAAACAATTACTACCGCAAAAATTACCACTGCTATTATCGTTACAAACAAATACTGTAAACTACGTAGACCTATGGTACGACACCATGGCTACCCATAATCACCAAACAATTGTACACCTCTAGTATAATCTACATAACTACAATTGTTACAATAAACCATCAAGATATGAGGCCTGCAACCTCAGAAGGACCTGACGAGTCCGGCTAATGTAATGAAAATGGCACACCAGCCCATAACAAATTGTAACTACTAAACGAGAACGAGTGAAATGACACCGGCTTAGGAGCCAAGGTAACACAATTTAGTTATCAAACCATTAAATGGCTGAATTGGAAGTGGACGGTGAAACCTGATTCCCGGGGATCAAGGGAAAACCAACCACAAATTGGGGTGAAAGGTTAGTGCAACACTGGTGCTGATCACACCAGAGTCGTATGACTCCTGAAACTCTTCACAAGTTGCCAAAATTAATTATAGTAAGGATAAACAAAACTGCAGTACCCTAGTTACAAACAACTAGCAACAATTTAGCAATAAGATATTAAATAGGGGAACTTATGATTAACAGTTACGTTGTATATATATATTGAATCATATAAATAAAACTATGAAGAGAATACGATCGTATAACGATCGCTGCCATACAGTTTCCAACTATATCGTATGCGCAGTATTTATAGTTATTCACTTACATTTATGTCTCATGATTTTTTTCTATATCTTATGTCACATTTTCATATTATACATTATACTATGCAACTTATATTAAGAACTTCATCGTAATATCTTGTCACATTTCAGGACATATATTTATAATTCCTAAGGTCTACGTTATACTAACCTTAGTTTATAAACTCCATTTCCTCATTAAATAATATAACCCATACTTTTAATAAAAACTGTATTATTGCCAAAGGGCATGTACATCAAAATTCTTACTCCCACCAACTCCTAATACTTTTCCAATATTCAGTATTGCCACATATTTAATAGATGTTATACACATCATACGTTATAACATTTTAACCTTGTAATAAAAGTAACTTATAGTTCACTAACTATAAGTACGTATACGCCAACCTGTGATGAACACAGGAGAGTTGGTAAAACGTATCAGTCCACAGATGGACCAAGAGTGAAAAGAACAATTCTACCGTAATACGGACATTATCAATACCTTCGCAATAATGAACGCGAATGAACACTGAACACATGAATAATTACCACCTCTGAGCACTACCTTTACCAAGGAGTGCCATGTATGATTATGTACAATTAATAGTGATCAACGTCAAGATTAAGTTCTATATGTATTAGCAATATCATACAGATTATAAAACAAGTCCCAAGTAGAGGAATGGCTACCGCCATTGGCGTCCCGCCATGTAAAGAAAATGATAAGTATTAATTTATGTTAAAAACATGTCGTTCACTACTGTGACGACTGTCAGTGATGAATGAACATGTAAGTTGGATCAATGACAACCACCTAAATCGATATTACAAAACACACAAACCAACCGCTGAATAGCGTAAATAGGCAAGTACCTAATGTACAAATAAGGGGCATAAACTCAGGAGACCGGGAACACCGACTCCAGCTACAGTACATGCCGTAAGCAATGGGAATAACAATCATGAGTTACCAACAGGCGCCATACCGCGCACCTGAGGTATAAACTGCAGTTACAAGTAACTAGCAATAAACAATAAGTAACAACAAGATATTACTTACTAGCGGAATACCAGGAGTATATACCAGCATGTAATGTTAATCACTAATAGTGATCAATGTTTAGTCCTATTGGACGAACCTGATCTTATGAGAAGTGACATACAAGGACTCACTTATAATACTTGTAAAAAAACAACTCATTTGCAGTACCATCAATGAGAATGGTTGGGAATTAAAGAGCCAAGATGCTCAAGCAATCAAACAATCTACAATACACCCAATTAAACGGAACAGTGAACGCGTGTAAATACACAAGTATGAGGACTTACCCTACGCCGTATCAGGAAGCATAGGCAAGATGTGATAATGACTAAAATTGGAGGGAAGAATTATGTATATACTCATCGAGATCGAAACAGGAGAACTGACATTGCTACCTCAGCACCAATATTACATAAACGATTGCAACCATACAGACGAATCAACGTTTAACGTCCAACCGGTTAGCGACCAAGTGCTACCACTAATATGTTACTAAGGAAAGGAGTCCAGGGAACAAAAATAATGTTCCAACCACCTTACCACCATACTGCTAGAACATTAGAATCTACGACTAGATAACCAACATTACGGACCAATCAACATCAAACTACAACAAGGACAACCATCAAGAGGGAGATTGACAATAGAATACTTCACAATAGTCGTGTGGCGGACGCTACCAGTTTACTAAACGAGACATGGGACGACCGCACTCCGATAGGAGCATGTGGGCCTGACAGACTTATTTATAGGTTAGTCAGGTAAGTAGTAATGTATCAGTATGGTACCCCATGCATGTAGACAAGTAGTGTTAGGAACACGAGAAGTAGTCAACTCCGTACTACGGACAGTGATGCAGATTACCTCGAAGATGGACAGTGATGCAGATTACCAACGGGCTAGAGAAACCAACAACCTACAACACAGAGTAGCAGACGATACACCGTGAAGACAAGGAGACCCTTCAAGGATGACGAAGCAGACGACAGACACAAGAAACCACTATATGGACGAATAATACGTAGAACCCTTATAAGGATCATGCAAGTTCTTGCAATCCAGAGGAATCTACCAAATGATGTGAACATAAACGCGGACTACGCAATGATAAGAGACAAGCTAAATGCTAGCAGATACCTTAAGAAGGAATAATAGACTTGGAATGTACCACTCACATGACAATTCGCTCATCTTATCTGTTGACTCTTTAGATATTAGCTGCTGAGAGTTTACGCCTCTGCACTCTGTGGGACTGAGTGTTTTGGTATTGCACTTGTGCAGTTATTAATCTAGTGGAAATACAGAAAGATGCAATAGATATCAACAAGAGTGTGTATCAAACAACTACAACAGTGAATTACTCTGGAACAAAACCACCAGGAGACATGGATGACAATCATCATCCACGTGGACATATAGGCTGGTAAAAGACAAGTGCAAAGAGCACAAAGTACTAACAAGAGCCAATGTCATATTATACCACAAACAGAATATCAGTGGGAGAAGACGAATGTTCATGGGTCTGCACCTCATACAGAGCGAGTGGGCCCATTAGAACGAACTTGGGAGAGAGCACAAATACGTGCCTCACCCTTTACATATATTTAAGAGCCCGAAGGGGCTAGAGTCATACCCGTCTCTCTGATATGAGAGTTAGAGAACTCTATGAGAGCCAAGTATCCAGCGCTCCTTGTGGAGCGGCTGTCGAGTACTTGTGGGATACGGGGGCGTAACCCTTTTTAAGGGGGGTAGAGCCTCTTGGCTGTGCACATGTTTGCACTAAATTCTGTTATTTCGTATGCGGGTCATACAATAGATTGTTGGTATGTGTGTGGGTGTGCGAGGCATACGATGTTGATTGTTGGACGTTGTTTGTGATGTGTTTGTTCATTTTGTTGGTGTTGTTTGGTACGCGGGGCGTACGTGGTTGACTTGTTGTGTGAAATGTGCGCTTGTTGTATGTATCTTATGAAATACTTGTTGAAATGATGTGTCTACATACATGAATGTAGTACTGTTCCTTATGATATGTGTGATATACATACTTATAGTACCTTGTAGATTGATTACATGTGGTACAGTCCGGATACAAAGTAAATCCTTAAGATATGGAATGTGTGATAGTGATAGGGTATGACACCTCGGGGAGGTTGTCAGGATTGGTAGAACCGATAGGAAATGAGGGTGCTGATGGATCACCTATATCCATATATGTTTGAACTAACGCCACAATTGAGGGCTATGTGCGGCATTAGCACAATACGATGTGTAAAGGATATATCACATAGATATACACTATGGGATTATATGGGTAGTCGTTAATACACCTATCTAAGTAAAGCGACTTCGGGACGAAGTCTTTTTAAGGGGGGTAGATTGAAATACCCCTAAGTAATTAAATATTGATTAAGCATATAATCAATTAAATTAACGCCAAACATGCCCTAAAAATAAGTCGAACGTAACAAAGTTTTCAGGAAGCCAAAGGTATGTGCATTGTTTTGTGAATAATAACCAATAGTGCAAAAAATATATATGATAACATTAGCCACTTAATCAAACCTATGGTCAATATAATTCCTTGACCTGGCTAACATGTATTCCGCCAGTTTAAGACTGGTAACCGGGCACGTTAACATTCTCTATTATAATTATGTGTGACTCATTATGCTTACCTTGTTGAAGTAAGTTCATAACACCTTAATACATTAAGGTATAAACAATCAAGCATGTAATAACTTGTGAACAAACGAACAGTTTAATATTACCGTACTTATGTACATACAGATATATATGTGCATATACACAACGTTACAAGATTATAACGTTGTACATGTAACTAAAACGCGACAAATGAAATAGTCGTAACCGTATATGGATAAAATTAAAAACGTGACGTAACGAAATAGTAGTACATATATAGGTACATATAACTACTAACGTGACATGTTAATACAAGTCACTTATATGCAAGAAATAGGCATAATAAGGCTGAGGAAAAAATAAAAGAGCAATATGCTCTAGCCGGGATTCGAACCCGAGACCTCTCGTACATATCCCGAAACCTTAACCACTTGAGCTATGCTCGAATTCAGTATAATATACCCACGAATTATATCAAGTAGCAAAGCTACCCACTTATTCCACATTGAACTACTACTCTACTACCAAACCGTCCCTAAACTCCAAGTTTTCAACTACCAGAACAAGAAAAGAAATTGCTCAACAGTGTGCTGTTCTTCCCCCATGCTGATGCATGTCTCGAAAGCTATACCCGACACCCTCTGTTCCACCAGTATGGGCACTTCCTATTAAAGACACACAACCTTCTCAATTCCCTCCACATGCAACTCGGCCTTGGCATGTCCAGAAGCTCGTCAATATCCACTGTCCACTAGCGCAGGATTCTGGAAAAAAAGTTATGGAGCTAATTGACACAGAACGTAAGTGGGTAATCAACTTCTCTTCTTCATTCTCTTACTTCTGAGCCCGAAAACTTCTACCCCAGTCTCTGATTCTTCTTGATGCTTGCCTGGAAATGGGTGCTGCAATCCAGGAAAACTGAAACAGCACGGTCAGGAGGAAAACAGCAGGAAATCTCCCCATGCTCCCCTGATTTTTCACAAACCGGTAATGCCATTTCCCTCCATGTTTGTCTGTTCACCTTGCTCTATCAGTTTTGTTTCTCTCCTTGTAAACCTGAAACGATTTCACTCATGAAACCTTTACCTCTTGATCTCTGACTCCAAGTCTTTAACTCTCTTTTACCTCTCTGAATGGGTGCTGATCAGGCTCCTGAAAATCTGGAACAAATCAGTTCAGAAGACCATCAAGTACGATATCTAGAGATTCTGGAATGGAACAAGTCCTCTGCAAAAAAAAAAAAAAACTTCTACGGGTAAGATCATGAAACCAGAAAATTCTGGTTGATTAATTCCTTCATCCTTCTGTCCTCATGTCCGAGATTCTCTAGTTGTTTAACTCATTTCCTCCTCAAGCGCTGCTTGACTCCGCCAGGAATTGTAACTCATGAAGAGTGTACCAAGATCCCATGCATGATAACTCAATTCTGTTTCAACAAGAAAGAAACACAACCAGGTAAATCTCTTAGCAGTCTGCTCATTATTTGTTACCTGTTTTAGCCGGCCTGACCACTTGAGAAAATTTCCTCAGCTATGGTCGAGTGACCAAAATGCTGGAAGTCTCGCTTGCGCCAAGAATCAACCTGGGAAAAACAGCTAAGGTGCTTAAGTGGTGAGCCATCCTTAAACTTGATACACAATAGAAACGAAAGAAACCAATCTGCCAAATATAACCTGGTAACTTGTTCAGTATAACTTGTTCAGTTCTGAAGCTTTGTGTTTCTGTTCATCAACTTCTCAGAGTGCGGTTAATGTTGTTGAGGGTTGCTCTTGAGAATGAAATCACATTAAACTAACTAGCTAAGCAACTAAAGAGCTCTAAAAGAACAGAAAAGATGCCTAAACAATCTGCTGTTGAAGAGTGCTTGTCAAAGCGGATAAATATGTCAAACCTGTAACATATAGTGTTGGTGTGCCAAATGCCCTTTGGGTAGTCTTGAGATGTTAATACGTTTACAATACTATGCCTACACCTGATTAAGTGTCTAAACGTGAAGGTGTGGAGAAACAAGAAACAAAAAAAAAAACAAGAAGCAGCGTCAAAAGTTAGGAAACAGATGCACCAGTTGCACCTCTTGTTCTATTTCAGTTTCAGTAGCCACACTATATTGTGTTAGATTGAGTCTGAGAGTATAAGCTATACTAAGATCTTAATTAAACATCTAAACCATTTGAGGGAATTGGAAAAACAGGAATCATGCACAAGACAGAAAGAGAGGGTAACCTGATCGTGTGGAAGTATATGGCAGTTTTAAAGTTGCAGTTCTATTGGTTTCTTGATTCAGTTTTGGGACTTCGCACCAGTCCTGACTTATTGTCTTGGGTTATCTGAGAGCTAGAGCAATAATGAAATACCTAATTAAGCAACTAAAGCAGTGGGGAAAAAACTAAGAGTAGATTAGATAAACAGAAGCAAAACAGAAAGAGAGTAAATGGACAGAAGCCAACAATAGCAGAAAAAAAAACTCATCAGATTATCAGTTTTCAGATTCGTGAGCAGTTTCTGTATAGAGAATTAAGTAAGTATGATGGGAGTAGTTCGAGTTTAAAGAGAGGAATAAACACCTAACTGAATAAGAAGTACTTAGGGATAAATCGAAAATCAGACTAAGTAAAAGGAAGACAGTAATAAGAAAAGGTTGCATCAGTTATGGTTTCAGTTCTACTTCAGTGTAGTGTTGTACTGAGAACTCAGGGGGGTGTCACTTACTGTCTTAGGTTTGTTTTGGGGATGAGATCATACCAAACCACTTAACTAAGGAGATAAGGTAGATTTGGAAGGAAAGAAAAACTGAAGGTCAATCTGTAACCAAAAAGGGGCAAACAGAAACATCTGTAGTACTTCTTCCTTTTCTGTTTCAGGTTTGCACAGTTCTGTGTAAGGATTCTTCAGAGTCATTGGCTCAGTAACGTTGACTTGTTTAGAGTTTTAGAATCCCAAATAAATGCTCACTAAGTGGGTACAACAATTAGGAGGAGATGCAAATAAGTTTAGAAAACAGACAGAGAACAAATTAAGAGAAAGTTCAGTCCATGACTGCAGTTCAATTTCAGAAATTTTGTGTTGCTGTATAACTCTATACAGAAGATAAGAGTGTTGCAATGGTCTGTTAAGAGCTTAAAACTATATTAAGACACATAAATGAATCATTAAGTAAGTTGGAAAAGGTAAGAGATGATTTAGGTAACAGAAAACAAAACAACAGGAATGAGTATAGCAGTGCCAAATTTCAGTTTCAGGTCCTTTTGTCTTCTGTGTAAAGAACTCCCAGGGTTGTTAACCTTGATAAATTGGGTCTGTGTCAAGAATATATGTTTGATAACACACTTGACCAAGTGGGTAGACAACCCTTACGAATTAACAATGAGATTAAAGGAACAAAAAGAAAGTAACAGGAAAGAGAAATAACAGTCCATGAAACCAGTTTCTGTTTTCAATTTCAGGTCCAGTTCTAGAGTTGAATTAAGGAGCTGATGAACCTAAACACACCTCTCACACATGAGTAAAGTTGTAGGCACTTGTAGGATGAATTAAAAATCAAATTAACAAATCGACAGAAGAAGAAAGGGGTAATACATCAGTCTGGGTCGTTTCAGGAATGGCTTCTGTAGGTGCGTCTGTATATTTGGTACAGAAACCGGTTGTGTGTTGTGCTGGATTCGGAATGAACTTAAAACCTCTTTAATGCATGTAACTAAGAGTGTAAACCCCTGGGGAGAGATTTGAAAGACAGACTTTCAAACAAACAGAAAAAAAATAAGAGAGTTCTCTGATTCATGCTTCAGTTTTTGCAAGTTTTTCTGGAAATATTGTCTTCTGTATAACCCAGTGACAGAGAGTGTGTAAGGGAGTTTACTGAGAGCTTTAGGAGCCTAACACCAGGCTAGTTCTCCTGACCAACTATGTTAACATTTGGGGAGGGCTGGAAGTTAAGATTTGTGAGTAAAGAAAAGGGAATAAAGGTGAGTATATCAGAATGGATGTTTCAGTTTTAGTGAGGTTGTTCTCTGTATAGCTGTCACAGTAGGTATAAGTGGGTTATAATGGCCTGATAATAAATTTCTGAGCTAGCTAGTACACCTGATGAGGTTATAAACACTCGGAACAAAGTCAGGAATCAGTTTAATGTATTACAAATGGATTGATGAACTCGAAGAAAACTGGAAGAAGAAAAGTTATAAACTACATGTTTCAGATTTCATTTATTAACTGCCTCTGCGTAGCTGAGTGGCAGTAGAGATTAAGATACAGTATGATGTAAAGTAAGTGGTAAAACTGGA
Organism: Limonium bicolor; assembly: GCA_023374045.1. Classification (NCBI taxonomy): domain Eukaryota; kingdom Viridiplantae; phylum Streptophyta; class Magnoliopsida; order Caryophyllales; family Plumbaginaceae; genus Limonium; species Limonium bicolor. The sequence goes on along the minus strand of CM041777.1, from coordinate 364,038,899 downwards.
ATGTTGAGAGTATGGGATTTGACGGGAAATGGAGTCAAGATATACTCTACCGGTAATTATAACAAGGATTATAAAACCTTGAGTTATATTCAGTACAAGTTTTAATGTTATAAACTTAAATATCTACACACGTTGTAAGTATGTGGATATATTGTGATCAATGAGAATTATATAAACAAGGAACACAAATGTATAATGTATTTACACTATATTCGGTACATACATGTAGTTACCAAACCTACATGTTATAAAGTTAATGACACATAAAATAGCGTATTATATAACATTATGGAACTAGTGTAACATAAATAATATTATGTGTCTAAGGACATAGTTATTCAACTGTTATGCTAAAAGCATACTATATATATATGAACACGTGTCAAGAAATAAAACTATACACTATAGTTACAACGACATAAATACCAAAGTTAGTATAAGACTTTGGTTTGATAAATAAACCCCAGTGGAGTATCATAAGTGTATAATGTAAGGGTTCATGCTCTAATGTAAACCAAGAATTAACTCACACAACGAGTAAGGGGTTTATAAAATATTAATAACGATACTTTAACTAGTAACAAGTGTTAAGTCTGGGGACATAGTACTAGGACTTCAACCGTTATTCGGAACTACCGAATTGTGTGGTCATGTGGATTGACGCTTAGTGTTCCTTGTATTACTAGATTGCATTTCCGACGTACGCGCTCGAAAGCTCTAGTGGTCTGCACTGCACGAATCTAGTCATCGGTGTACGGTATGTAAAGGGATTTGATCCGAGTTGTCCTGAGGAATTCCTCGGGCTCGGATTTGTTTGATAAATAACTTGTGTGAATGTATGTGATGTATGTATATGATGTATGTGTATGATGTGTAGTTATGTTCATTGCATTATTCATTTATGCACGAACGTCCTACGGGACTAATATTACGTCGACTATAGATCGACTTATATAAAACTACATATGCGAAATGTGTGTTGTGACCACTGTTGTCTGACCTAATGCGCTAAGTATTACAAGTATGTATTTATAACCTAAGTAAAATACTTAGGAACGGGACACGACATTGTCGGTCTCTAGAGCTTTGACTCAAACGTGAATGTTACCTAGAATAATTCTAGGCATGCGTAAGACCCCTAGGGCAGCCAACAAATTAAGTGATGTACTCCATAACAAAACTGTAACTGACTACCTAACTGACAAAGCTAACAGTGGAGTGTGATTGAATGTGATGATGTACCTTAATCCAGACAGTCACTGGCTGCTGGTCGCGCGTAGAGATCTCTTGGGTTATCCCGTTTCGGGTTTTCCCTAGTTAAATCCTGATCGAGCCTAGATAGATCGTCAGGCGGAGTGTGCTACCGTTGGCACCAGGCCCTTGGCCACCTAAATGGACGCCTCTACAAAGGCAAAGTGAATAGCCCAGAGTCTTCGGATGATCAGGGCAGTGAGCACCTTGTGTGTACGTGGGACTACAGTCCAAGTGAATATAATTCGGGTTGTCCTAACTGACTCCCAACAGTGCTAACCAAAACTAATAATATGTGAGGGCCCGGGGGCCGAATGTTGTACTGTGCTAACTAAAATTAATGATATGTGAAGGCCGGAGGGCCGAGTGATGTACTATGTGATGATGTTAACGTACGATGAATGAGTTCTCAATACCATTGTATTGTGTGATGTATGACAGTAATGTGTATATCCATATATGACTGTTTGGATTGGATGAATGAGTATATAATCATGCATGTTGTTACAGTATTTATTCATATCTGTAAAATGACAAAGCATGAAATCAATCTAATATCAAGACGGTTAAAAATGACAAGTGACCAATAGGGTCCAGATCCGGCATACTCAGCGTCTATCGCTGATACTACACTTATTGCGCAGGTTGCTGAACACGTTGAAGCCGAAGTGCGGGATTGGGTAGTTAGGACATTGTTGATTTGGATTATGTATAGATGCTCATAGTAGTTGTGCTTTTGATACTTAGATAGAAATGTAGGTGGTATCTCGTTGTCACTGCGGATTGTATTTCTATGTTTAATTTGTTAAGATGTTGTAATGCTACACCACTCGTATGGGCGAGTGGTGGCAAGTAACACCCATGTGAGTTATATTACTGTAATTCCTTCCGCTGTGAGACGCCTTTAATTCCTGTTCACGTGAGTGATTATTACGTATTTGTTATGAGGGGTGTTACAAAAGTGGTATCAGAGCGGAGTACCGCTCTGATGACGAGATACTAGGTTAAGACAGTGAGCTTAGGATTTGGGGAAACTTGGGAAACGTTTGTGAGGTACGAAACGTCTGTGTCTTAATGAAATTATGTGTTGGCAGAGCCTTTGGCCTGCAAGTGAAGCCCTTGGGGCACACGAACGAGTTGATTGTATTAAGGTGCCTTATTGAGAAAGCGAACGGTAATACCGACATCTAGTGGTGGTGTGAGCTAGGAAGCTGACCAAGGGCATACAGGCCCGGGAATATTACCCCTGTTAGGGTCCAGTTGAGAGCTCGGCCAGGAGGACACAAACGTCATGGATACATTGGCGACAGTCCGCCTTCATGTGGAAGTCCAGTACGAACTACCGCCGACAGTACCCCTCCCGCCACAACCCAATGAGTATAATACAACTAAGAACTATAATCCCCGAACATAGGGAAAAGGGCTACTAAGCCAACAGACCGTCTAAACACTCTCGCAGCGAATGAATAATTCCTGCTCCTGTAACACTAATACAACCTCAACTTCATACCTCCATTGACGACCAAGCGACGTGCTAATAGGCATTACCAGAGGCGAGCGCCACTACTACTACAACATAGTGGAAAGGATCACCCAAGAACATCAGGGCAAGCGGACCGGGAGCACGATGAACTCCGCGAGACCGTCGCCCGTAGGGGGACCTTTAACCACCAAACTGTAAAAAGAAATTATATTGAGAACGTAAAGGAACTTTGTGAGAATACCGTCCCGTTATGTTCAAACTTCAAACCTAAACTTCTGTGCACACAATACCGTGACACTAGGTCCCCGTCGTGGCGGTACCTATAGGGAGACACCGTCCAAACGTTTGCGAAATTATAAATATAATGTGAGGAAGGACTTGATTATTCTAATGACAATGTGGTCAGGAAAATTTCCCAAATCCAAATACCATCTTATTCATGAACAATCACTCTAACAGTGCTTAAACAACCAATGCAGCAGTGAGACAACAAGTCGGGAACCGACAACTCTACCTGCATGGTGCGCTTGCCACTGCAAGCGCTGATTTAAACAATGTACCAGTAATTTCGTCTACCCCACGCACTTGCCACTGCAAGTGCTGCAAACAATTACTACCGCAAACAATTACCACTGCTATTATCGTTACAAACAAATACTGTAAACTACGTAGACCTATGGTACGACACCATGGCTACCCATAATCACCAAACAATTGTACACCTCTAGTATAATCTACATAACTACAATTGTTACAATAAACCATCAAGATATGAGGCCTGCAACCTCAGAAGGACCTGACGAGTCCGGCTAATGTAATGAAAATGGCACACCAGCCCATAACAAATTGTAACTACTAAACGAGAACGAGTGAAATGACACCGGCTTAGGAGCCAAGGTAACACAATTTAGTTATCAAACCATTAAATGGCTGAATTGGAAGTGGACGGTGAAACCTGATTCCCGGGGATCAAGGGAAAACCAACCACAAATTGGGGTGAAAGGTTAGTGCAACACTGGTGCTGATCACACCAGAGTCGTATGACTCCTGAAACTCTTCACAAGTTGCCAAAATTAATTATAGTAAGGATAAACAAAACTGCAGTACCCTAGTTACAAACAACTAGCAACAATTTAGCAATAAGATATTAAATAGGGGAACTTATGATTAACAGTTACGTTGTATTATATATTGAATCATATAAATAAAACTATGAAGAGAATACGATCGTATAACGATCGCTGCCATACAGTTTCCAACTATATCGTATGCGCAGTATTTATAGTTATTCACTTACATTTATGTCTCATATGATTTATTTTCTTATATCTTATGTCACATTTTCATATTATACATTATACTATGCAACTTATATTAAGAACTTCATCGTAATATCTTGTCACATTTCAGGACATATATTATAATTCCTAAGGTCTACGTTATACTAACCTTAGTTTATAAACTCCATTTCCTCATTAAATAATAAACCCATACTTTTAATAAAAACTGTATATTGCCAAAGGGCATATGTACATCAACAAAATTACTACAATTCACTCCCACCAACTCCTAATACTTTTCCAATATTCAGTATTGCCACATATTTAATAGATGTTATACACATCATACGTTATAACATTTTAACCTTGTAATAAAAGTAACTTATAGTTCACTAACTATAAGTAGTATACGCCAACCTGTGATGAACACAGGAGAGTTGGTAAAACGTATCAGTCCACAGATGGACCAAGAGTGAAAAGAACAATTCTACCGTAATACGGACATTATCAATACCTTCGCAATAATGAACGCGAATGAACACTGAACACATGAATAATTACCACCTCTGAGCACTACCTTTACCAAGGAGTGCCATGTATGATTATGTACAATTAATAGTGATCAACGTCAAGATAAGTTCTATATGTATTAGCAATATCATACAGATTAAAACAAGTCCCAAGTAGAGGAATGGCTACCGCCATTGGCGTCCCGCCATGTAAAAAAATGATAAGTATTAATTTATGTTAAAAACATGTCGTTCACTACTGTGACGACTGTCAGTGATGAATGAACATGTAAGTTGGATCAATGACAACCACCTAAATCGATATTACAAACACACAAACCAACCGCTGAATAGCGTAAATAGGCAAGTACCTAATGTACAAATAAGGGCATAAACTCAGGAGACCGGAACACCGACTCCAGCTACAGTACATGCCGTAAGCAATGGGAATAACAATCATGAGTTACCAACAGGCGCCATACCGCGCACCTGAGGTATAAATAACTGCAGTTACAAGTAACTAGCAATAAACAATAAGTAACAACAAGATATTACTTACTAGCGGAATACCAGAGTATATACCAGCATGTAATGTTAATCACTAATAGTGATCAATGTTTAGTCCTATTGGACGAACCTGATCTTATGGAAGTGACATACAAGGACTCACTTATAATACTTGTAAAAAAACAACTCATTTGCAGTACCATCAATGAGAATGGTTGGGAATTAAAGAGCCAAGATGCTCAAGCAATCAAACAATCTACAATACACCCAATTAAAAACGGAACAGTGAACGCTGTAAATACACAAGTATGAGGACTTACCCTACGCCGTATCAGGAAATAGGCAAGATGTGATAATGACTAAAATTGGAGGGAAGAATTATGTATATACTCATCGAGATCGAAACAAGAAACTGACATTGCTACCTCAGCACCAATATTACATAAACGATTGCAACCATACAGACGAATCAACGTTTAACGTCCAACCGGTTAGCGACCAAGTGCTACCACTAATATGTTACTAAGGAAGGAGTCCAGGGAACAAAAATAATGTTCCAACCACCTTACCACCATACTGCTAGAACATTAGAATCTACGACTAGATAACCAACATTAACTACAATCAAATCAAACTACAACAAGGACAACCATCAAGAGGGAGATTGACAATAGAATACTTCACAATAGTCGTGTGGCGGACGCTACCAGTTTACTAAACGAGACATGGGACGACCGCACTCCGATAGGAGCATGTGGGCCTGACAGACTTATTTATAGGTTAGTCAGGTAAGTAGTAATGTATCAGTATGGTACCCCATGCATGTAGACAAGTAGTGTTAGGAACACGAGAAGTAGTCAACTCCGTACTACGGACAGTGATGCAGATTACCTCGAAGATGGACAGTGATGCAGATTACCAACGGGCTAGAGAAACCAACAACCTACAACACAGAGTAGCAGACGATACACCGTGAAGACAAGGAGACCCTTCAAGGATGACGAAGCAGACGACAGACACAAGAAACCACTATATGGACGAATAATACGTAGAACCCTTATAAGGATCATGCAAGTTCTTGCAATCCAGAGGAATCTACCAAATGATGTGAACATAAATCGCGGACTACGCAATGATAAGAGACAAGCTAAATGCTAGCAGATACCTTAAAAGTAAATAGACTTGGAATGTACCACTCACATGACAATTCGCCTCATCTTATCTGTTGACTCTTAGATATTAGCTGCTGAGAGTTTACGCCTCTGCACTCTGTGGGACTGAGTGTTTTGGTATTGCACTTGTGCAGTTATTATCTAGTGGAAATACAGAAAGATGCAATAGATATCAACAAGAGTGTGTATCAAACAACTACAACAGTGAATTACTCTGGAACAAAACCACCAGGAGACATGGATGACAATCATCATCCACGTGGACATATAGGCTGGTAAAAGACAAGTGCAAAGAGCACAAAGTACTAACAAGAGCCAATGTCATATTATACCACAAACAGAATATCAGTGGGAGAAACGAATGTTCATGGGTCGCACCTCATACAGAGCGCGTGGGCCCATTAGAACGAACTTGGGAGAGAGCACAAATACGTGCCCACCCTTTACATATATTTAAGAGCCCGAAGGGCTAGAGTCATACCCGTCTCTCTGATATGAAGTTAGAGACTCTATGAGAGCCAAGTATCCGCGCTCCTTGTGGAGCGGCTGTCGAGTACTTGTGGGATACGGGGGCGTAACCCTTTTTAAGGGGGGTAGAGCCTCTTGGCTGTGCACATGTTTGCACTAAATTTGTTATTTCGTATGCGGGTCATACAATAGATTGTTGGTATGTGTGTGGTGTTTGCGAGGCATACGATGTTGATTGTTGGACGTTGTTTGTGATGTTTTGTTCATTTTGTTGGTGTTGTTTGGTACGCGGGGCGTACGTGGTTGACTTGTTGTGTGAAATGTGCGCTTGTTGTATGTATCTTATGAAATACTTGTTGAAATGATGTGTCTACATACATGAATGTAGTACTGTCCTTATGATATGTGTGATATACATACTTATAGTACCTTGTAGATTGATTACATGTGGTACAGTTCCGGATACAAAGTAAATCCTTAAGATATGGAATGTGTGATAGTGATAGGGTATGACACCTCGGGGAGGTTGTCAGGATTGGTAGAACCGATAGGAAATGAGGGTGCTGATGGATCACCTATATCCTATATATGTTTGAACTAACGCCACAATTGAGGGCTATGTGCGGCATTAGCACAATACGATGTGTAAAGGATATATCACATAGATATACAATATGGGATTATATGGGTAGTCGTTAACACCTATCTAAGTAAGCGACTTCGGGACGAAGTCTTTTTAAGGGGGTAGATTGAAATACCCCTAAGTAATTAAATATTGATTAGCATATAATCAATTAAATTAACGCCAAACATGCCCTAAAAATAAGTCGAACGTAACAAGTTTTCAGGAGCCAAAGGTATGTGCGATTGTTTTGTGAATAATAACCAATAGTGCAAAAAATATATATGATAACATTAGCCACTTAATCAAACCTATGGTCAATATAATTCCTTGACCTACTACATGTATTCCGCCAGTTTAAGGACTGGTAACCGGGCACGTTAACATTCTCTATTATAATTATGTGTGACTCATTATGCTTACCTTGTTGAAGTAAGTTCATAACACCTTAATACATTAAGGTAAAAACAATCAAGCAGTAACAACTTGTGAACAAACGAACAGTTTAATATTACCGTACTTATGTACATACAGATATATATGTGCATATACACAACGTTACAAGATTATAACGTTGTACATGTAACTAAAACGCGACAAATGAAATAGTCGTAACCGTATATGGAAAAATTAAAACGTGACGTAACGAATAGTAGTACATTATAGGTACATATAACTACTAACGTGACATGTTAATACAAGTCACTTATATGCAAGAATAGGCATAATAAGGCTGAGGAAAAAATAAAAAGCATATAGCTCTAGCCGGGATTCGAACCCGAGACCTCTCGTACATATCCCGAAACCTTAACCACTTGAGCTATGCTCGAATTCAGTATAATATACCCACGAATTATATCAATAGCAAAGCTACCCACTTATTCCACATTGAACTATTACTCTACTACCAAACCGTCCCTAAACTCCCAGTTTTCAACTACCGACAGAACAAGAAAAAGAAATTGCTCAACAGTGTGTTGTTCTTTCCCCATGCTGATGCATGTCTCGAAGCTATACCCACCTCGACACCTCTGTCCACCAGTATGGGCACTTCCTATTAAAGACACACACCCACTTCTCAATTCCTCCACATGCAACTCGGCCTTGGCATGTCCAGAAGCTCGTCAAAATATCCACTGTCCACTAGCGCGGAGATTCTGGAAAAAAAGGTTATGGAGCTAATTGACACAGCACGTAAGTGGGTAATCACTTCTCTCTCTCATTCTCTTACTTCTGAGCCCGAAACTTCTACCCCAGTCTCTGATTCTTCTTGATGCTTGCCGGAAATGGTGCTGCACATCCAGGAAAACTGAAACAGCACGGTCAGGAGAAAAACAGCAGGAAATCTCCCCATGCTCCCCTGATTTTTCACAAACCGGTAATGCCATTTCCCTCCATGTTTGTCTGTTCACCTTGCTCTATCAGTTTTGTTTCTCTCCTTGTAAACCTGAAACGATTTCACTCATGAAACCTTTACCTCTTGATCTCTGACTCCAAGTCTTTAACTCTCTTTTACCTCTCTGAATGGGTGCTGATCAGGCTCCTGAAAATCTGGAACAAATCAGTTCAGAAGACCATCAAGTACGATATCTAGAGATTCTGGAATGGAACAAGTCCTCTGCAAAAAAAAAAAAAAACTTCTACGGGTAAGATCATGAAACCAGAAAATTCTGGTTGATTAATTCCTTCATCCTTCTGTCCTCATGTCCGAGATTCTCTAGTTGTTTAACTCATTTCCTCCTCAAGCGCTGCTTGACTCCGCCAGGAATTGTAACTCATGAAGAGTGTACCAAGATCCCATGCATGATAACTCAATTCTGTTTCAACAAGAAAGAAACACAACCAGGTAAATCTCTTAGCAGTCTGCTCATTATTTGTTACCTGTTTTAGCCGGCCTGACCACTTGAGAAAATTTCCTCAGCTATGGTCGAGTGACCAAAATGCTGGAAGTCTCGCTTGCGCCAAGAATCAACCTGGGAAAAACAGCTAAGGTGCTTAAGTGGTGAGCCATCCTTAAACTTGATACACAATAGAAACGAAAGAAACCAATCTGCCAAATATAACCTGGTAACTTGTTCAGTATAACTTGTTCAGTTCTGAAGCTTTGTGTTTCTGTTCATCAACTTCTCAGAGTGCGGTTAATGTTGTTGAGGGTTGCTCTTGAGAATGAAATCACATTAAACTAACTAGCTAAGCAACTAAAGAGCTCTAAAAGAACAGAAAAGATGCCTAAACAATCTGCTGTTGAAGAGTGCTTGTCAAAGCGGATAAATATGTCAAACCTGTAACATATAGTGTTGGTGTGCCAAATGCCCTTTGGGTAGTCTTGAGATGTTAATACGTTTACAATACTATGCCTACACCTGATTAAGTGTCTAAACGTGAAGGTGTGGAGAAACAAGAAACAAAAAAAAAACAAGAAGCAGCGTCAAAAGTTAGGAAACAGATGCACCAGTTGCACCTCTTGTTCTATTTCAGTTTCAGTAGCCACACTATATTGTGTTAGATTGAGTCTGAGAGTATAAGCTATACTAAGATCTTAATTAAACATCTAAACCATTTGAGGGAATTGGAAAAACAGGAATCATGCACAAGACAGAAAGAGAGGGTAACCTGATCGTGTGGAAGTATATGGCAGTTTTAAAGTTGCAGTTCTATTGGTTTCTTGATTCAGTTTTGGGACTTCGCACCAGTCCTGACTTATTGTCTTGGGTTATCTGAGAGCTAGAGCAATAATGAAATACCTAATTAAGCAACTAAAGCAGTGGGGAAAAAACTAAGAGTAGATTAGATAAACAGAAGCAAAACAGAAAGAGAGTAAATGGACAGAAGCCAACAATAGCAGAAAAAAAAACTCATCAGATTATCAGTTTTCAGATTCGTGAGCAGTTTCTGTATAGAGAATTAAGTAAGTATGATGGGAGTAGTTCGAGTTTAAAGAGAGGAATAAACACCTAACTGAATAAGAAGTACTTAGGGATAAATCGAAAATCAGACTAAGTAAAAGGAAGACAGTAATAAGAAAAGGTTGCATCAGTTATGGTTTCAGTTCTACTTCAGTGTAGTGTTGTACTGAGAACTCAGGGGGGTGTCACTTACTGTCTTAGGTTTGTTTTGGGGATGAGATCATACCAAACCACTTAACTAAGGAGATAAGGTAGATTTGGAAGGAAAGAAAAACTGAAGGTCAATCTGTAACCAAAAAGGGGCAAACAGAAACATCTGTAGTACTTCTTCCTTTTCTGTTTCAGGTTTGCACAGTTCTGTGTAAGGATTCTTCAGAGTCATTGGCTCAGTAACGTTGACTTGTTTAGAGTTTTAGAATCCCAAATAAATGCTCACTAAGTGGGTACAACAATTAGGAGGAGATGCAAATAAGTTTAGAAAACAGACAGAGAACAAAGAGAAAGTTCAGTCCATGACTGCAGTTCAATTTCAGAAATTTTGTGTTGCTGTATAACTCTATACAGAAGATAAGAGTGTTGCAATGGTCTGTTAAGAGCTTAAAACTATATTAAGACACATAAATGAATCATTAAGTAAGTTGGAAAAGGTAAGAGATGATTTAGGTAACAGAAAACAAAACAACAGGAATGAGTATAGCAGTGCCAAATTTCAGTTTCAGGTCCTTTTGTCTTCTGTGTAAAGAACTCCCAGGGTTGTTAACCTTGATAAATTGGGTCTGTGTCAAGAATATATGTTTGATAACACACTTGACCAAGTGGGTAGACAACCCTTACGAATTAACAATGAGATTAAAGGAACAAAAAGAAAGTAACAGGAAAGAGAAACAGTCCATGAAACCAGTTTCTGTTTTCAATTTCAGGTCCAGTTCTAGAGTTGAATTAAGGAGCTGATGAACCTAAACACACCTCTCACACATGAGTAAAGTTGTAGGTACTTGTAGGATGAATTAAAAATCAAATTAACAAATCGACAGAAGAAGAAAGGGGTAATACATCAGTCTGGGTCGTTTCAGGAATGGCTTATGTAGGTGCGTCTGTATATTTGGTACAGAAACCGGTTGTGTGTTGTGCTGGATTCGGAATGAACTTAAAACCTCTTTAATGCATGTAACTAAGAGTGTAAACCCCTGGGGAGAGATTTGAAAGACAGACTTTCAAACAAACAGAAAAAAATAAGAGAGTTCTCTGATTCATGCTTCAGTTTTTGCAAGTTTTTCTGGAAATATTGTCTTCTGTATAACCCAGTGACAGAGAGTGTGTAAGGGAGTTTACTGAGAGCTTTAGGAGCCTAACACCAGGCTAGTTCTCCTGACCAACTATGTTAACATTTGGGGAGGGCTGGAAGTTAAGATTTGTGAGTAAAGAAAAGGGAATAAAGGTGAGTATATCAGAATGGATGTTTCAGTTTTAGTGAGGTTGTTCTCTGTATAGCTGTCACAGTAGGTATAAGTGGGTTATAATGGCCTGATAATAAATTTCTGAGCTAGCTAGTACACCTGATGAGGTTATAAACACTCGGAACAAAGTCAGGAATCAGTTTAATGTATTACAAATGGATTGATGAACTCGAAGAAAACTGGAAGAAGAAAAGTTATAAACTACATGTTTCAGATTTCATTTATTAACTGCCTCTGCGTAGCTGAGTGGCAGTAGAGATTAAGATACAGTATGATGTAAAGTAAGTGGTAAAACTGGAATGTTGAGAGTATGGGATTTGACGGGAAATGGAGTCAAGATATACTCTACCGGTAATTATAACAAGGATTATAAAACCTTGAGTTATATTCAGTACAAGTTTTAATGTTATAAACTTAAATATCTACACACGTTGTAAGTATGTGGATATATTGTGATCAATGAGAATTATATAAACAAGGAACACAAATGTATAATGTATTTACACTATATTCGGTACATACATGTAGTTACCAAACCTACATGTTATAAAGTTAATGACACATAAAATAGCGTATTATATAACATTATGGAACTAGTGTAACATAAATAATATTATGTGTCTAAGGACATAGTTATTCAACTGTTATGCTAAAAGCATACATATATATATATGAACACGTGTCAAGAAATAAAACTATACACTATAGTTACAACGACATAAATACCAAAGTTAGTATAAGACTTTGGTTTGATAAATAAACCCCAGTGGAGTATCATAAGTGTATAATGTAAGGGTTCATGCTCTAATGTAAACCAAGAATTAACTCACACAACGAGTAAGGGGTTTATAAAATATTAATAACGATACTTTAACTAGTAACAAGTGTTAAGTCTGGGGACATAGTACTAGGACTTCAACCGTTATTCGGAACTACCGAATTGTGTGGTCATGTGGATTGACGCTTAGTGTTCCTTGTATTACTAGATTGCATTTCCGACGTACGCGCTCGAAAGCTCTAGTGGTCTGCACTGCACGAATCTAGTCATCGGTGTACGGTATGTAAAGGGATTTGATCCGAGTTGTCCTGAGGAATTCCTCGGGCTCGGATTTGTTTGATAAATAACTTGTGTGAATGTATGTATGTGATGTATGATATGATGTATGTGTATGATGTAGTTATGTTCATTGCATTATTCATTTATGCACGAACGTCCTACGGGACTAATATTACGTCGACTATAGATCGACTTATATAAAACTACATATGCGAAATGTGTGTTGTGACCACTGTTGTCTGACCTAATGCGCTAAGTATTACAAGTATGTATTTATAACCTAAGTAAAATACTTAGGAACGGGACACGACATTGTCGGTCTCTAGAGCTTTGACTCAAACGTGAATGTTACCTAGAATAATTCTAGGCATGCGTAAGACCCCTAGGGCAGCCAACAAATTAAGTGATGTACTCCATAACAAAACTGTAACTGACTACCTAACTGACAAAGCTAACAGTGGAGTGTGATTGAATGTGATGATGTACCTTAATCCAGACAGTCACTGGCTGCTGGTCGCGCGTAGAGATCTCTTGGGTTATCCCGTTTCGGGTTTTCCCTAGTTAAATCCTGATCGAGCCTAGATAGATCGTCAGGCGGAGTGTGCTACCGTTGGCACCAGGCCCTTGGCCACCTAAATGGACGCCTCTACAAAGGCAAAGTGAATAGCCCAGAGTCTTCGGATGATCAGGGCAGTGAGCACCTTGTGTGTACGTGGGACTACAGTCCAAGTGAATATAATTCGGGTTGTCCTAACTGACTCCCAACAGTGCTAACCAAAACTAATAATATGTGAGGGCCCGGGGGCCGAATGTTGTACTGTGCTAACTAAAATTAATGATATGTGAAGGCCGGAGGGCCGAGTGATGTACTATGTGATGATGTTAACGTACGATGAATGAGTTCTCAATACCATTGTATTGTGTGATGTATGACAGTAATGTGTATATCCATATATGACTGTTTGGATTGGATGAATGAGTATATAATCATGCATGTTGTTACAGTATTTATTCATATCTGTAAAATGACAAAGCATGAAATCAATCTAATATCAAGACGGTTAAAAATGACAAGTGACCAATAGGGTCCAGATCCGGCATACTCAGCGTCTATCGCTGATACTACACTTATTGCGCAGGTTGCTGAACACGTTGAAGCCGAAGTGCGGGATTGGGTAGTTAGGACATTGTTGATTTGGATTATGTATAGATGCTCATAGTAGTTGTGCTTTTGATACTTAGATAGAAATGTAGGTGGTATCTCGTTGTCACTGCGGATTGTATTTCTATGTTTAATTTGTTAAGATGTTGTAATGCTACACCACTCGTATGGGCGAGTGGTGGCAAGTAACACCCATGTGAGTTATATTACTGTAATTCCTTCCGCTGTGAGACGCCTTTAATTCCTGTTCACGTGAGTGATTATTACGTATTTGTTATGAGGGGTGTTACCTCAGCACCTTTGCTGGTATGGTAATCCCGTAACCCGCATGCTACTGGGCCACGCATAACTAATTGTCGTCTTAGCATGCGGTTGATTATATTTAACCATGCATGTAACCGTAAACCACATAACACATTACATACCACAACACTAGGCTCAACAAACAACATCACATCTACACTTAATAAATCACTCATTGTGTTATTTAACCCTAGAGTGTTTCTCCTCTAATGGAGCTACTTCCTTAAAAGACGGCACTTTCCCACTAATCGGGTTATCCTCAAATGCCTCTTATTATAAACTGGGATTCATATCCATGATCCACATACTCCACATTTTAATCAACATATAACATCACATCACAATAATCATTGCAGTACATCAACAACACATAACATAACGGGTACGGATCTCTTTAGGAACCGCCCCAAACATAGTTAGTTCACTGGAGAGCCTAGAGAATGTTGTCAAACTCATGCTAAGCTCGTTTACATAACTCGTTACCATCCTTTTAGACGAACGGATAACTTAACACAAAGATGGATCGGACATAGTGATCCAAACACACCGCACAAACACATGTTCCCCCTAGACCGATCATAAGTCAGAATAGCTAAGCTTTGGAGTAAGCTAGTGGGAGATCGTAATCCAAGAAGGAAAAACAACCATAATAGAGAGGAAGGTAAAGCAAGGATGGATACCCACTCCCAAACAACGCGCGACCGGAACGACCGGATTCCTCACCCCCCATAATATATAATATAACATGTTAAGGGCTCCACTGTGGAACCTATCACATCCATACACCATACAGTATTACAACTTGGTTAAACACACAAGGGAGGTCCATACATTCACACACAAACATCACACAATTAACTCACGCATAGCCATGGTTAGAACATCCCATGGTTCGGGTTGTTAAATCCGAATACCGATCTCTCATGTGATCCTAGACTCAGTTAGCTAAGGTTTAACACTTTCGAGGTTAAATGGTATCGAAACTAGACACGCCACATATATGAATTACTGTAAACTCATTACATACTTTTATCTTATAACGTGGCAAACATTCAGAAAAACACATTGGCATACAAGCCGGTGTAATCCGGTAGGACGCAGGTTGCAAGAAAACCATACCTGTCACCGGGGTTTCACTCTAACGTGCCATCACATGTTCCTCGTAACATCTTTGAACAACTGATAACATTACATTTACTTTCATTAACACCGGGGTAACTTGTTTGTTTATAGTCTAATGCTCATGACTTACTCCCGTTAATCAGTTAGACAACTTCACATTTTTAACTCGTTTTACTTTTTTTCATTTTAATACAACTTTTCACCCACTCAATTATCATTATAACTCACTTAACATGTCCTTAACAATCTCATAACATCATTACTTATCAATCCCCATCATTAGATATCATTTTCTAACCTTAAACAAAGTTTTTGGTCAAAACAGTACCATGTCCGAACTTGTGTCCGAGTTTCCAAAGTTCGGACATTGGTCGAGACTCAATTGGGTGAAACCAGACGTATGTCCGAACATGTGTCCGAGCTTTCAAAGTTCGGACATAGGTTGAGGAAAAATCAAAGGAAAAATTTCGAGTGTCCGAACATGTGTCCGAGCTTTCCAAAGTTCGGACACAGGTCGAGGAAAAACCAGAGAAAGAGACGGGTGTGTCCGAACATCAAAGGCCGGACAGAAGTTCGGACACTGGTCGAAACTCAGAAAATTTAGACGCAACAGGGCATGTCCGAGCTTCCAAATTCGGACGGAAGTTCGGACGTGCCAGAAAACTCATCTTCTATATCCTTAAACACTTACTCATTTCTTGCCAAAATGCTCAACACTTATAATGTTTCCTCCCTTAGGTTTATAACATGTTTCTGCACATTATTTAGCCCACCAAAACACTTTATGTCCTTCCTAGAATTTTCTTCACAAGTTCAAACATCTTCCTTATAACACCTTACTTCCTCATTGTTACCAACCTTTGTATAGATCCTTAACACAATCTCACCATGGCTTGAAGTATCCTTAACTATCATTTGCATTCTAAATCCTCCAAGATAATGACCAAGACACTTTAACACTTAAGAACACCTTAATTCACCTTCTTTCACCAATTTAAACCTTATTCATTCCTAGTTCAACCTAGGTCACCACACATCATTTAGACACTTAAAACTCCTTGTTCATTAACCAAATTTCGCCATAGCTTCTCTTGTATCACCTAACACCAAAACACATAGTTGTTCACTTTAATACAACCCAAGAACACTCAATGTTTTAATTCACATCCTTATACACAACACATGGCTTTTCATCCTTTAAACATCAAAGACACAACTTTACAAGGAACACCCTTTACACACAACTAAACCTCAAACTACACTACAT
This sequence comes from Limonium bicolor, assembly GCA_023374045.1. Lineage (NCBI taxonomy): Eukaryota > Viridiplantae > Streptophyta > Magnoliopsida > Caryophyllales > Plumbaginaceae > Limonium > Limonium bicolor. The sequence goes on along the minus strand of CM041777.1, from coordinate 364,022,333 downwards.
CAAATATAGTGCATGAACTTAAATTGCTTGGCACTTAGGCCCTTAAATAACATGGCTCTTAGGCCCTTAAATTGCATAAACCTTAAACACTGAATTTCCCACATATATATTGCCTTTGACCTGCAAATACACTCAACATCACATATGCCTTTTAATAGTTCTCTTGAGAACAATTCACTAGCTCATTTTGTCATTGGCTCCTTAGGCATCTTATCAAGCAACTCAAAGCTCAATTTCCTAAGACACATAATTACATCAAGATAGGTTAGTTACCTCTTCTCTTCCCAAACTTCTTTCTTGTTTCCTTGGATTGAAGATTAGCAAGGAACTTGATCACTTGTCAACCTTCTATCCACACACACATATAAGGGTAATGAGCTTAAGAATTCATACTTAAACTCATATACAAACCCTAATTTAACATAAGTGTTTTAATACACTAAAATGATATTTACCTTTGGAATTTGAGAGGGAAACTTGAATAAGTAGCAAGATAGGAATCCTCCTAGCCCTTTGGAGATTAAAATGGAGCTAAGGAAGAACAAGAGAAGACACCATTAATGGTGAATTTTCGGACATGTACAAATATGAGAGGAAACTTTGATTTGCTTTGATTTTCCTTACCTTGGAGCAAAGGAGAATTACAAGGCATGAAAATATGAGCTCAAGCTCCTTCAATGGTGAATCTCCATGGCACCGAAATGATGCTTTTGAAGATTTGAAAAGATAGAAGTGTAGAGCTTGCTCCAACTAAGACAAATATGGTCTTAGAATTTGATTTGGTATATGGAGCTAGAAGTTACAAGCAATGGAAGTTGGAGAATGGCTACTTGCTGTAGCAAAACCGATGGAGCTTGGGAGAAGATGAAGAAATCGGTGGGAATTAAGGAAGAAAGAAGAAAGTGAGGTGAGAGGTCTACTTTTGAAGATATTTATCATATAAAGGTAATTTCTTTTTATACTTATTTTCCTTCTTTTCTTTACTTATCTTGTACATGGTGGTGAGTCACCACTTAGGAAACCGGCCCCCTTCCTATAATAGGGCATTCCATGACTTATGTTGACCATTTAATTAAGCTAAGTTGACTTAAGTCAAAACTAGCACTATTTAGGCACTATTCACTAACCAAGGCACTTAATTGTGAAAATTTTGATTTCCCATTGATTTAGACCTCATAATGTGATACTAAGTAGTACACATGTTAATTGAAGAGTAATGATGGACATTTACCAACTCAAAACCCATTTACAAGACATTTTTTCAAAAATGTGCTTTAAGACTCCTTAAAGCACATTTTGTGTTTTAACTTGTTTTCAAGCTTGGTTTTCTTTGGTAATTGGTTTAATATGTTCATTAACATTTAAATAAGGTATAGGTATGACATTTAGGTCTTATACAAATTTATCCCAAGCTTAGAGCACATTTTTGCCCATATTGACTTTAAGGTATTTATTTGTGTTTTGTTTGGTTTAATTGTCTACCAAGGTTTCCTAAGGACTTAATTAGCCTTATTAAATCATAATTGAATATTATTAAATATTGGTAGGCTCTTTGGGTCCTAACCAGTTCACTCCAAGCTTAGAGCATGTTTTGCTCAAATTGTATTTATGGTACTTTATTGTTTTACTAAGGTTTAAATCGTTCACTAACGTTTCTAAGGCACTTTTTAGCCTTAATATACCATAGTTTAATGTTTAAGCAACATATCAAGGTTTGTGGTATTTCAATCTACCCCCCTTAAAAGAACTTCGTCCTCGAAGTTCACACTTCCCACATCATTTGGATTAGAACACAGGGATTACTTGCAAATAAAACTTCCATAACCAAACATACTTTACATCACACCCTCGGAATTAACGGTCCGGGTAACATACACATCCATACATAACATAACATACTTACATGATAACCTCGGACTCAACGGTCCGGGTATCTTAACAACATTGTACTTACATAACAACCCTTAGACTCTCAGGTCTGGGTAACATAACAACATTTAGACACATAGGTCTAGGTAACATAACAACATTTAGACACATATGTCCAAGTAACATAACAACATTTAGACACATAGGTCTAGGTAACATCACAACTTTCGGAACTCAACCACATTAGGACTCAAGGTCAAAATAATATTTATTACACATACCACACAACATGTCTTAGCATGTATGGCAACCAAAAATACCTTTTTTTTATACACTGTGATCCCGCAGAACCTGGTCGCGATGGACACCTTCTGGTCCCCGTCCCTTTGGGAGGTCTAAATAGTCACTTAATTTTTAACATATATACTTTTCATGTCACCGGTCCGAAGACAAAGGTTCATGCGTCCTCGGCTCGTGCGCAAGTACTACAAAAATATTCTTTACTAGGTTAAGTATAAGAGAATCCTTTATTTCAAATGTTAACCGACTGTTATGAGAACACCAATTGAAAATCCTTTTGAAAACACATACAACTCCAAGTCCAACTTATGCTCTTTGCTTTTTTCTTAGCGTGGTTATTTCTGACCACTTATAGGGAGCTTCAAGAATCATCCAACCCTGATGTGATCAGCATCAGTGTTGAACTATCCTTCCACCCCAATTTGTGTTCGGCTTCCCTTGATCTCATGAAAATCAAGTTTCACCTCCCACTTCAATTTCAAGCATCAGGTAAATCACTCATTTCCAATTTTCTATCTTTTAAGTCATTCTAGTCATAATCATACATCTCCAAGGGATAGAACTCCGTCTATCAGTTATCTCCATTCACTTAAATCCAGTTACCTAGGGAATCTTATTCTCACTAGGTTCTATGTCGGTTTCATACCCTCTCATGAATCACTATATTAAATATATACATATTTTTATCAAAATACAACACACGGTTTACTGTCGGGGTTTTTGTTCCCCGGGAGTTTCTTTACTCCCTTACACTTGTACTAACACACCAGTTAACAAATAAACACACTTATCACAATGGTATTCGCATCTTCTGTGCGTAATTACCACAATCAAACCATGAGTGAATGCGTATGTTTACGTAACACACACACCAATCATCAAAACAAATTATTTGTGCTATGCACACCATAGGTCACGTACACTTGTACGGTAATACACATTAAGCGGTTTTGCGCTCTACCCCCTTAAAAGGGATTACGTCCACGTAATCAACCACTGAATATTGGTTTAAAAAAGTTCTACCATCGTGAAGTGTTTCAACTTCCACGTGGTATGTTATACAATGTGTTCTGCTTAGAGGACCTTAACCATATTGGCGGTTTAGTCCCTAAACCAAGAATTCTCATTGGAGTTTATTTAACTCATAACCGGTTTCGGTTCTGGCCTGTGAGGCTTCTAGGCATTAATAATTAGCCATTCACTCATGTTCACCATGCACATTCAACACTTGAATCATTGGCTCACTAGTTTCTGCTGCGCAACTCTGACAACTGTAGGGCTTAGTTTACCCCATTCGTTATTCTTATTGTATTGTACATCCCCAATTATCACCTTTATCTTGGTAATAACGGTTTCTCAACCGATGCGTGGTATTTCTGACCGTGAGTGAATTCGGTGAGTTACAAACTTTCTATCCACTTCCACGATAGTTTACTGTGTATACTGCTACGTGTTTCACAATGATTGACTTGATTCCTTCCAACTTACTGTCGGTTGAGGTTGAGCTACAACCTAATGAGTAGTGCTCTCTCGGTTATTTCCCACACTTGAGGTATATTCCATACCAATATTTGGTTTTTAGTGCTACTGTAGTCACTTGTTCTTAATCATGGCTCCACATTTGGTCCTGTAAAAGTACTCTTTCATTGGTACGTCTTTGCATTTCCTATGCATCAGTCACTATGGCGTTATAAGCCACTTTCTGTTTCCGCCACAATTAACATTTCCAGAATCCTATCTATCGCACTCGATCATTACTGTTCAAATGCAATACCAAAACACTCAGTCATACACAGAGGCGTAAACTCTTGACAGTAAATCTCTTTTTAGCAACGGAATCCACACTGAGTTCCTTATCACATAGTACCAACTACTGGCTTATTGCCCAGTCTGTTTATCATCACTTACCTTGCATCTCCACTGAGTTTAACTCATAACTGGTCTTTCTCATTGTATAACATCAACTTATATGGTATTCACTGTCATATTAGCTTCCACACATATACTTACATCATTCGTATTATGGTTCGTCATTCATTTGGATGACTACAGAATGCTCCTTGAGCGTTAATCACTCGAGTCACAAGCCGGCGTTATTCAGCTCGGTGCTTCACTTATACACACATGCTACCAAACTATCTGTTCTCTCGCAATGACAGCATGTTCAATCATTAACATGTTTCTTGAACTTGGTTCACATAACTACCGCTGTTGCGGTCTCACAATATTAAGAGGTATCCCCACTCTCTTAGCAGTGGTTCGTTATCCGCTTTACTTACTTATATAACATAAACTTTTACAATCGATTAAATTTATATAACATATCTTGTTTGTGGCATATAAGCCTTATTGTCTTGAGCTCCCTCATTGTAGGCTGTCCACACACATGTACTTCTCTGTACCACATTACATGGTTTGGATATCATATTGGGCTCCATGACAAGGTCGTTGCATTCCGTTTCCTTTCATGGGATGCCCCTTAGGATTGTCAGTCCGTCTCCTGACAACTTATGTCTAAACTAGGTGTTAGTTTCAACCCTTGTGTTTCTGTCACGTTATTTCGTTCAACTATCGTTGATACGAACACCCTTCAAGGATTGCTCCTGGGTGTTGCTAAGTTATGCCATTACATCTGGTTCGCACTTATTGGTATATTCAGTTAGCCACGCCGTTTTGTGTTCTTAACTGGCCTATTATCTTCTTCTGTCAAGATCAACATTTCCTGGTAGTGTAGGTACTCATTCTGGGAGTTTCATCCCGTTCATTGCACATTAATGTGCCCACATTAGGCATCTGCTTGCCATACACAGGCTGGGTCACCATTCCAGCTATCATGTTTATCCCTGGCATCCTTAAGACATATGCTATGTCTTTACATAACAGTTAGTGCACTTCGCACCTCCTGACTCTTAAACATTTCCTTGAAATGAATTCACTAATTCCTTTAGTCTCGTTAACCTAACTGAGTTCCTTTACTTTAACCATTCATGGTAATCAGTTGCTCTTGCTTGACTTTTACTGCTGACCGTAGTATGGAGTCGACTACTTCCCGTGTTCCGGACTCTACTCGTATACATATGTGGGGTACCATGCTCATACATTGCTACTTACCCAACTAACCCATAAGTAGGTCTGTCAGGCCCACAAGCTCCTATCGGAGTGCGGTCGTCCCACATTACAGTTGGTACACTCGTAGTGTTCGTCACACGCCTAGGTGAAGTATTCTGTTGTCAACTCCCTTATATTGTCCTATGACAACATGCATTCCGTGCTTCCCGAACTTAATCGAGGGAAAGTTTATCCACTGTTGTATCTTTATCAAATACCCTTGGGTTTACTGGTTTGGTTTAAAAGAAGGTTAGAAAGAAGTATTGGTTTGAAAGAAAACTTTGGTTTTGAAAAAGGGTTTGGAAAGGGTTCTAAGTTTGAAAGAAAAATTCTCATGGTTTCACAACGTTTTCTTGCCTTAACCAAGTCTAGCTTCCTGTTGACTGGTGTATTTCCAATTACAGAGGTTAGGCTATCAAGCCCTTCCATGGTCATGATGATCTCACTTAACTTCATGGTACTTTACTAAGTACTTTGTATTTGTTAAAAAATTTCCCGAACACCCTGTCATAGCAGTACTTGCTATGGCAAGTGCGCCATGCTAACTGGCTCTCGTTGAACACACACCGGTTGTGGTATTTTTCTCACCTACTGTTCAGTGGCCCTGTGGCCCTTACTTGACCTTACAGTCCTGACAATAAATCCTCTGGGTGACTTCCCACTGTCTTCACATGATAATCACTAACTAGGGTGTTTCCCATTCTGGAAGACCCCTTTTTACTTAGTACTGTATCCTCTTCGTAGCCCGTTCCACGCATTTGTCGTGGTTACTGAGACTTGTCTCTTGTTTGGGTACTATGTTGTAGTTCCTTCGTCGGTTGGTATACCGTTGGTGTATTATTTTCCCGTAGACATGTGTCTCGGGTTCCGTTACTTTACTTCTTCCCTGTTGCACAGTTGGTGCATTGCAAGCTGGTTATTCTCGACTGCTCGGCATGTCGACCCAGGTTGCCGGAAATTCTATTCTTATCTACACAAGATTCTTCATTCTTCGTTATAAATGTGGTTGACATTGTTCAGATGGAAACCGTCTCCGAGATTCCCAGTTTTCGGGATCTACCGTATGACAGGTTCTCCGTACCTTTAGAGGTACTTAATAACAGCCAGATCGGGTTTCCCGAGTATGAGAGGACTTCCATCTCTCTAGTGTTGTTTCCCAAGTTATAAAACAGGGATTGTGGAGGGCGGGAAGGATATAGTAGGTTTTCAGTATTCACTGGTAGTTCCTAACTAGCGTATCTCTCACGCTATCACTCAACCCTTAACCCAAAGTACTAAAATCCTAACTCGGTACTTCCTAAGCTCGGTAATTCAGTCATCAGAGCGATACTTCGCTCTGATACCACTTTTTATAACACCCCAACTCACAACAACACACTTAACAACTAACTGCAGCGGAAAACATCCTTCATCACATTACTTAACTCGTTGGTGTTACATGCCGTTAACCTCCCACGTGGCTAACAAGGCTATTACATATACATTGTATCGGTCTGATGGACTAGATTCCCGAGCAACTACACACTACTATCCCTTTCCATTAACAACAACCATTATACATATACATTCCAACTGTACCGAGTATTTACAAACTAATGCCGATAACAATTTCGGTCTTACTACACCTACAATACATACTCAATTTAAATGGCTACCCATGTACAACCACTACCCCGTCCTACTCTCGAACGGCTTCCAGCTCCTTGTACCTGAAATAGGAAAAAGAAGAAAGGGTGGCCCCCCAGGGGCTCAGCACCTTTGCTGGTATGGTAATCCCGCAGCCCGCATGCTACCGGGCCACGCACAACTAATTGTCGTCTTAGCATGCGGTTGATTATATTTTAACCATGCATGTAACCGTAAACACATAACACATTACATACACACAACAATAGGGCTCAACAAACAGACATCACATCTACACTTAATAAATCACTCATTGTATTCTCTAACCCTAGAGTGTTTCTCCTCTAATGGAGCTACTTCCTTAATAGTCGGCACTTTCCCACTAATCGGGTTATCCTCAAATGCCTCTTTATAACTGGGATTCATATACATGATCCACATACTCCACATTTTAATCAACATATAACATCACATCACAATAATCATTGCAGTACATCAATAACACATAACATAACGGGTACGGATCTCTTTAGGAACCGCCCCAAACATAGTTAGTTCACTGGAGAGCCTAGAGAATGCTGTCAAACTCATGCTAAGCTCGTTTACATAACTCGTTACCGTCCTTTTAGACGAACGGATAACTTAACACAAAGATGGATCGGACAAAGTGATCCGAACACACCGCACAAACACATGTTCCCCCTAGACCGATCATAAGTCAGAATAGTAAGCTTTGGAGTAAGCTAGTGGGAGATCGTAATCCAAGAAGGAAAAACAACCATAATAGAGAGGAAGGTAAAGCAAGGATGGATACCCACTCCCAAACACGCGGGAACGACCGGATTCCTCACCCCCCATAATATATATATAAACATAGTTAAGGGCTCCACTGTGGAACCTATCACATCCATACACCATATAGTATTACAACTGGGTTAAACACACAAGGGAGGTCCATACATTCACACACAAACATCACACAATTAACTCACGCATAGCCGTGGTTAGAATATCCCATGGTTTGGGTCGTTAAATCCGAATACCGATCTCTCATGTGATCCTAACTCAGTTAGCTAAGGTTTAACACTTTCGAGGTTAAATGGTATCGAAACTAGACACGCCACATATATGAATTACTGTAAACTCATTACATACTTTTATCTTATAACGTGGCAAACATTCAGAAAAACACATTGGCATACAAGCCGGTGTAATCCGGTAGGACGCAGGTTGCAAGAAAACCATACCTGTCACCGGGGTTTCACTCTAACGTGCCATCACATGTTCCTCGTAACATCTTTGAACAACTGATAACATTACATTTACTTTCATTAACACCGGGGTAACTTGTTTGTTTATAGTCTAATGCTCATGACTTACTCCCGTTAATCAGTTGACAACTTCACATTTTTAACTCGTTTTACTTTTTTTCATTTTAATACAACTTTTCACCCACTCAATTATCATTATAACTCACTTAACATGTCCTTAACAATCTCATAACATCATTACTTATCAATCCCCATCATTAGATATCATTTTCTAACCTTAAACAAAGTTTTTGGTCAAAACAGTACCATGTCCGAACTTGTGTCCGAGTTTCCAAAGTTCGGACATTGGTCGAGACTTAATTGGGTGAAACCAGACGTATGTCCGAACATGTGTCCGAGCTTTCAAAGTTCGGACATAGGTTGAGGAAAAATCAAAGGAAAAATTTCGAGTGTCCGAACATGTGTCCGAGCTTTCCAAAGTTCGGACACAGGTCGAGGAAAAACCAGAGAAAAGAGACGGGTGTGTCCGAACATCAAAGGCCGGACAGAATTCGGACACTGGTCGAAACTCAGAAAATTTAGACGCAACAGGGCATGTCCGAGCTTCCAAATTCGGACGGAAGTTCGGACGTGCTAGAAAACTCATCTTCTATATCCTTAAACACTTACTCATTTCTTGCCAAAATGCTCAACACTTATAATGTTTCCTCCCTTAGGTTTATAACATGTTTCTGCACATTATTTAGCCCACCAAAACACTTTATGTCCTTCCTAGAATTTTCTTCACAAGTTCAAACATCTTCCTTATAACACCTTACTTCCTCATTGTTACCAACCTTTGTATAGATCCTTAACACAATCTCACCATGGCTTGAAGTATCCTTAACTCTCATTTGCATTCTAAATCCTCCAAGATAATGACCAAGACACTTTAACACTTAAGAACACCTTAATTCACCTTCTTTCACCAATTTAAACCTTAATCATTCCTAGTTCAACCTAGGTCACCACACATCATTTAGACACTTAAAACTCCTTGTTCATTAACCAAATTTCGCCATAGCTTCTCTTGTATCACCTAACACCAAAACACATAGTTGTTCACTTTAATACAACCCAAGAACACTCAATGTTTTAATTCACATCCTTATACACAACACATGGCTTTTCATCCTTTAAACATCAAAGACACAACTTTACAAGGAACACCCTTTACACACAACTAAACCTCAAACTACACTACATCAAATATAGTGCATGAACTTAAATTGCTTGGCACTTAGGCCCTTAAATAACATGGCTCTTAGGCCCTTAAATTGCATAAACCTTAAACACTGAATTTCCCACATATATATTGCCTTTGACCTGCAAATACACTCAACATCACATATGCCTTTTAATAGTTCTCTTGAGAACAATTCACTAGCTCATTTTGTCATTGGCTCCTTAGGCATCTTATCAAGCAACTCAAAGCTCAATTTCCTAAGACACATAATTACATCAAGATAGGTTAGTTACCTCTTCTCTTCCCAAACTTCTTTTTTGTTTCCTTGGATTGAAGATTAGCAAGGAACTTGATCACTTGTCAACCTTCTATCCACACACACATATAAGGGTAATGAGCTTAAGAATTCATACTTAAACTCATATACAAACCCTAATTTAACATAAGTGTTTTAATACACTAAAATGATATTTACCTTTGGAATTTGAGAGGGAAACTTGAATAAGTAGCAAGATAGGAATCCTCCTAGCCCTTTGGAGATTAAAATGGAGCTAAGTAAGAACAAGAGAAGACACCATTAATGGTGAATTTTCGGACATGTACAAATATGAGAGGAAACTTTGATTTGCTTTGATTTTCCTTACCTTGGAGCAAAGGAGAATTACAAGGCATGAAAATATGAGCTCAAGCTCCTTCAATGGTGAATCTCCATGGCACCGAAATGATGCTTTTGAAGATTTGAAAAGATAGAAGTGTAGAGCTTGCTCCAACTAAGACAAATATGGTCTTAGAATTTGATTTGGTATGTGGAGCTAGAAGTTACAAGCAATGGAAGTTGGAGAATGGCTACTTGATGTAGCAAAACCGATGGAGCTTGGGAGAAGATGAAGAAATCGGTGGGAATTAAGGAAGAAAGAAGAAAGTGAGGTGAGAGGTCTACTTTTGAAGATATTTATCATATAAAGGTAATTTCTTCTTTATACTTACTTTTCCTTCTTTTCTTTACTTATCTTGTACATGGTGGTGAGTCACCACTTAGGAAACTGGCCCCCTTCCTATAATAGGACATTTCATGACTTATGTTGACCATTTAATTAAGCTAAGTTGACTTAAGTCAAAACTAGCACTATTTGGGCACTATTCACTAACCAAGGCACATAATTGTGAAAATTTTGATTTCCCATTGATTTAGACCTCATAATGTGATACTAAGTAGTACACATGTTAATTGAAGAGTAATGATGGACATTTAGCCACTCAAAACCCATTTACAAGACATTTTTTCAAAAATGTGCTTTAAGACTCCTTAAAGCACATTTTGTGTTTTAACTTGTTTTCAAGCTTGGTTTTCTTTGGTAATTGGTTTAATATGTTCATTAATTTAAATAAGGTATAGGTATGACCTTTAGGTCTTATACAAATTTATCCCAAGCTTAGAGCACATTTTTGCCCATATTGACTTTAAGGTATTTATTTGTGTTTTGTTTGGTTTAATTGTCTACCAAGGTTTCCTAAGGACTTAATTAGCCTTATTAAATCATAATTGAATATTATTAAGTCTTGGTAGGCTCTTTGGGTCCTAACCAAGTTCACTCCAAGCTTAGAGCATGTTTTTGCTCAAACTGTATTTATGGTACTTTATTGTTTTACTAAGGTTTAAATCGTTCACTAACGTTTCTAAGGCACTTTTTAGCCTTAATATACCATAGTTTAATGTTTAAGCAACATATCAAGGTTTGGGGTATTTCACTCGGCTGCAATAGGTGCTATATAGCATTTAATTTTTACTAATTGAACATAGGTAGGCCTGTCAAACGGGTTATCCGTTCGGGTTTTGGGTCATATTTTTTTGGGTCAATATCCGTTCGGGTCATTAAAATTTCGGGTCATTCAGGTTCGGGTCATTTCGGGTTCGGGTTGTAATAGTGTCGAATAGAATCGGGTTTCGGTTATTTCGGGTCATGGTTAATATTTTATTGAAAAAATTATATAAAATATATACCTAATTTCTATAACAATATACAACATATAGATTACAGAACTTTCAATACAATGCCTATTCTAAATTTCATTCGGATATACTAAGTTTAAATCAAGTTTTTTGTCATATTTATTTGGGTCATTCAGGATTGGGACAATTTATGGTCACTATTATTTTATGTTATTCGAGCTTGGCTAATTTTTAAATACTATTATTTTGGGTCATTTCGGGTTCGGGTCATTTCGGGTTTTACCCAATCGGGTTTCGGGTTTATTATATTTAAATATTTTTGGGTTCAATCGGGTTTCGGGTTCGGATAAAACGGACGGGTTTTCGGGTTGGGTCAAATTTTGACAGCTCTAAACATAGGCATGTTCTTAACTAGGCACATGTCCTCTTTTAATTAATTAAAGAGCAATCAATCCCTCATTTTTCTTGCAATAATTTGGTAATAAGGTGTTGTATGGGGTCATTTGATTCTTGTCATTTTAGACATAGGAACTAGCTTAGGTGGGTGTATGTCTTATTGACTAATTAGTGAGGCAATTAACCCTCCTTTTCCTCACATGGGATCGGCAGCATTAGGCTACAGCTTGGCTGTTTAATTGTTTAGTTACAATGCACATGTATAAAGTAGCCTAGTTTTGTTATTTTATGTAGTCAAATTTCTATGACTTTTACAAGACTAATATCCTTTTATTTCTTGCAGGTCATACGGTGGAGGAGCCTCGTTTGACTGCAATCAGTTGATACATTATCATATAGTATAGATAGGGATGAGTCACCATCCATAAGTCAATTTTCTAGCTAAAATCCTAGTCCTAGACACCCAAAATGGCGCCCATCATGGAGGTCAATTGGAAATGATTTTTGATTTAATTCCTGTCACATTATATATTACTAAGACCATATTATAACATGTAATAGGTCCCAACATTTGATTGGCACATTTATACTATAGTAAAAGATGAAAGTTTTAAGATAAAAATGCTGATTTTAGGTACCTTTTTGTCCCAAATATCGCCCCCATTTGTACTATTAATTTAGTACTGGAATTAATGGATTTAGATGGTCAATTTATTCCCTTTTAAGATTATTAACTCGTGGCTCCTCAAAAACTTCAAGATAATTGCGTAGAACGCATTTTTGTGACACCCGAAGGTGCGTTTTTGTGCTTTAAGGATTTTCTGAAAACTAATTAGTCGCTATGAGTTCCAAGTGTTTATTGACATTGTTTATAGTCAATAATAATATGTTAAGGTGTTACATTGAGTTATATGGGGTTATATAAACTCGTGACTCAATTTTGGGCTACCGGGACACTCCCGGGGCAAAAAGGAGCGTTAAGAAATTCGTCTGAGCACTTTGTGTATTTTTGAACAACTAGCTCAAGAATTCTCTTTATAATTGTGAATATTAATGATAGGAACTCTTAGAATAATTTATATTGGAGTTTGTGCCACTTTGGTACCTCTCCGGGGCACTCCTAGGGGTTTATGGGGCCCTCATCGGGAACCTCCGAGCACTTTGTCTTTAACTGAGAATTTAGCTTGAGGACATCATCTTAAATGTTCATTAAAGTGTTATGTGCATTTAGAATGAAGTTTAATGCTTTACTTTATTTAATAAAGTATTTCCGGGACTTTCGGGCCATAAGGGGCCCTTAAGGGAACTCCCGGGCATTTTGTATTTTTACTCAGTTTTAACTGAGGACTTGTGTTTCAAAGGTCATATAATGATTCTTGGTTAACTTCATATGAAGTTTATAGCTTATATAACTTGGTTAGCTTAAGGTCGGGCTTTAACGCTCGTTTTTAACCTTAAGGAGTTTAGGTGCATTTTAACGCCCAAGTGTTAAAATACTTTTCTCAGGGTTTAATAATCCCCCAGATATTATTTATTCACCATTATTTAATTATTTAAAGGTTAGGGGTATTTCACTTGACTCCCGACAGTGCTAACAAATGTGTAAAGGTATGTGGGGACCCGGGAGGTCATGTGATTAACTGAATAACAGACCGTTACTAACGGCTACTCGTTTATTTATGTTGTGATTCATTGTGATGTGTGCTGATGTGTGAGGAATGTAGTGCCTACCTTAACTGTTTATTTACCGCCATCCATGTGTTTACTGCTTTCATTTACCTGTACACCGGTAAAGCATGTAACGAACTTAATAATGGTGACCATGACTATTAAGTGACCAATAGGGTCCAGGCTCGGCATACAGCGTTTATCACTGAGCCTTTATGGCATTGCTGCAGGTGACGTTTATCACGGAAGCCGAAGAACGGGACCCGGGTAGTTATGAATTTAATTACCGCACGAGACTAGTGTTGTATTAGGATGAGTATGTGATAATGAGTTAATAACGTTGTATACATTTGGGAATACCTAGACGCTCACTTGTCGTTAAAGTTGCAGTTGGTTTAGATTGATGTATAGGTTAGTATCTCGTTATCACTGCGGTTATGTATTTATTATCAGTGTTGCTTTGTATTCAATTTACTTCTGTTTCTTTACTCGTATGGGCGAGTAATGGCATGTGACACCCGAGTGCGATTTAATTACTGTGAGACTTCCGCTATGAGACATTGTTTATTAATGCTATGTGAATGATTATTACGTGATTATGAGTGGGGTGTTACAGAATGGATTAGGAAATGGATGAAATGATGCTTTGGGCAATGTTAGAATTATAGGTGAGTTATGGTGAAATTTCAGTAGAGATTGAGTGTTTTAGGTGACTTTGTAAATTGGAGAAACTAGGTGTTTATAGGGTTGAGTTGACTAATCACCTTGAAATGGTAGTTGGGGAATGGGTTCGAGTGGTGCAAAAATCTGTAGCGAAAATGGTGTTTTAGTGCCTTGAACTTCTAGAAAAGGCTTAGAGTGCATAACTTTGAAAATGAAGGTTCGAACTTGAGTAATGAAATGCAAATGGTTAGAAAGGACTTGGAATAGTCAAAATGAGTGAGAACAAAGTGTAAACTTTCAAGAGGAAATTTAGAAATGCACAAGTGTGCAAAATGCAAAATGTGAGAATAAAAATTTGTGGAATTGAACAAGAATTTGTTAATGAATTTGACCAATGATTTAGGAAGATTTAAGGAGTGTTTTAGGGTGTTTAAAAATGTAGAAAACATGTGGAAAGATTAGGGAATGATTGGGTGAGGATTAAGGTTGGATTAGGAGTTGAAAAATATACATTTAGCGGCTTTTTAGCAGGGTCCGGGACTTAGTCCTTGGACAAAGTCCCGGACCACACTTAAAAACCAGCCGAGAATAGAAATATGTAGGTGGTCCGGGACTTAAGTCCAGGACCAAGTCCTGGAATAGTGTAGAAAAGGAGTCGAGAGTCACCAAATGAATTGGTCCGGGACTTTGGGTCCGGACCAAGTCCCGGACTACCCCCAGAAATGCACCGTAAGTGTTTTTAAGGCATTAAAAGGTGAGGGTTTGAATGGTATTGGTTTTAGATGATGTTTAGGACTTGTTTGGTGACATGTAAAGGTCCTAAGAAGTATAAACAAGATTGAGGAGTGAACGAGGAACTTAAAAACTTAAGAACACTTGAGTAAAATTGAGATTAACGGGACAACGGGGTCAGTACAGGAGTAATAAGTCTACGTACCGTATGAGCTTGATATTAATAGAAACATTTGGAATGTTATCAGTGGATCAAGTGTGAACCGAGGAACGTAAGGTGACGTGGTAAAGTAACCCATGGTGTAAGATATGATTTTCTCATGCCCCGTATGCTACCGAGATTACACTGATTTGTGTGTTGTTTGTTGGTGTGCCGACTTAATCAAGATAAAGGCATGAAAATGTTCTATTTCTTTGATTGCATATCTTGATGCATGCTGTGTGTACTAACCATCCTTGTATGATAGTGTCGTCTAACTTAGTGTTATAGACCGACTCATAATTGAGTAACAATTAGTTAGTGACTCGTAGGAAGAGTCATTTCGCAAAATAATGAAAACGTGGAAACACACAAAAACTATCAATTCAAGAATAACGATAATGCAACCTTATGAACTCACTAGAACATGAGAGAGTTGTACGGGATTAGTAAACTCCCGATAACGGTTAGCGAACCAAATTGAAATAATCCACGAAACAAATAATAGTGGAAAGATATAATGAACCTTTATTTAGAGGATGATGATAGTTCAAGAAAAGAACTCTTGAGAAAAGTAAAAGAATTATAAAGGACCGTCAAACTCCTTTAAAATAGTTGATCTACAATATCAGGATCCGACCTAATTTGAGAAAATGACCCAAACATAAAAGTATTCGACAAGTTGGGGCAACCCTTAAATCTGAGAATACTAAACACTAAGAAAATTCCCTAAGCTATTAGATGATATCGAGAGTGATACTTCTAGGATAATCCATGAGATTGTGATATGACTCCGAGAAAGGAGCATTTGGAAATTGAGTAGTCCGGTAGAGAAATGGACATTTGTGAATTTGAGGAACTAGGTGTATAGTTTCGTTTGATAGTCGAACCTTCCCATTATGCTAGACCCGGTGTAGGGTCGTAGCCGAGGAAGTAAGACCAGAATTTGTAAGCCTGGTGGTGAGTCTTGTGTATGACTCTGCCCGAGGTCATAGGTAATGACTTAAAAGATATCCCATTGAGAATTTGTGAATTGTAGAATTTGAGTTTGAGTTGAGAATTGAGATTTGAGAACTTGAGAATTGAACTTGAGAGAGTTGAGAATTGTGAAGTGAGATTGAGAACTTGGGAGTTGAGAAATGAGATTGAGAATCATAGAACTTGGATTGATATTGAAACTTGTAAGGTTTACAAACCTAAGAGAGCTTGAGTAAGAGTATCCCAAGAGAATGGGAAGACAATGATTAAAGTAACTAAGGCATTAGTGGGGTAGAAACCCTCAAGGCCTGAGAGCAGGATAAAATAAATTAACTACCTTGATGTGTGAGTTAGTGTTTGTATTTTATGTTGGATACTGATTGTGCTATTGTACATGTTTAATGTATTGCTGTCCTGCATGATGGTTGAATTAAAATGAATCCATGTTCTCGACGAAGTAGTCGACGTACCCCCGTTAGCACGCGGGGTATGCGACTTTCATACTAGCAATTTGCTGAGCCCCTTGGGGCACCGTTTTTACTTTCCTGGTACCTTGGAGCTGATTAACGTTCGAGAGTAGGACAGGGATGGCGGTTAAATATGGGTAGTCGATTAGGAACATTTGTATTATTGTAAAGTTGTACAGTAAGACCAAAATGTTGTTGGCAATTTTGAGAATTGTAGAGACTCGGTATAGAATTGAATTGAGGGTGTATTTGTACTGTGAATTGGAATAAGGAATGCAATGTATTGTTTGGTTTGATTACTCGGTGTACTAGTTCATCAGACCGGTATTGTATTTGGATTTGGCGGCATTGTATCACCCACCGTCTGTAGTGAATTTCCGCTGCTTTGGTATTGGTGAATGAGACGGATTAGGAGGTAATGACTTGATTAGCGGTAGGGGTGTTACAATACCACTAGACAAAAAGGTCGTGCTTCGCGTCGACAATCAGCTACTCTCCTGAAAAGTAATATGGTTTGTGGTATCGAATCAGCCCCTGCTGAGTATGCTATTACATTCCTATCATGCCCCCTCGGACCCCCAGTTAATTGGTCGAGAGCATGAGATTCAATTACATGCAATACTGGTTTAACATTTTAACTGTAAAATAATTAACAGTAATAGCCATACAATAAAACAACAATTTACATGTGTTTTATACAACACATAACCTTATAGCATCAGCAATAAACAACAAGGCGAAATAACAGGGATTATAAACGAGTATAGATTACCGTGTTGGCATTCAAGCCCCAATAATGTTCGCCTAATATACGAGCTATGTAGTTGTTCGTAAGTGTAACACCCCTCCCGGTAATCACATAATTATCTCCTAACCCGTCTCAATTACCAACAACAATGCAACGGAATTTCAACTACAACCAGTGGGTGATACATGCCGTTTGTCACCCACGTGACTACCAAGGCCAAATCCAATACAACCACTCAAATACATTATCGGTCTAATGGTTTATTGTACCGAATACTCTATACAAACAATACTTTCCGTTACTTAATCAAATCTCAACCAAATACAACTTCAATCCCATATTATACAATAAAACTTCAATTACATTCTATACCGAGTATCAGCTACAATTACCAAACTTATTGACCACATGTCGGTCTTACAATTCCACAATACAAAACAAATACAACTTCCTAAACAACTACCCAAGCTCACATAGCAACCCGTCCTACACTCGAACGGTATTCAGCTTCAATGTTCCTGTAAAATAAAAACAGTGCCCCTAGGGGCTCAGCAAAATTGATGCATATGAAATTCGCATACCCCGCATGCTAACAAGGGTACGCCGACTACTTTGGTCGAGAACATGCGGTTCATTTTAATTCAAACAACATGCAAGGCAATAATACATTATTTATGTATATTGGCACAATCAAGGTTCAACATCGAACACAAACTAACACACACATCAAGAGGTTATTTTATTATATCATATACTTAGGCTTTGAGGGTTCTTCCTCACGTTTTGAACCTCAGAGCCACAATCAAACACCGAAATCTCACCAAAATCAACGCCAAAACACATTTTTCAACTCCCACAACATCATCCATCATCAAACCCTCACCAAAACAGCACCAAAACGTGAAGAACATCAAGAACAGCAAGGAGTCAGAAGTTGGGTTCGAAGTTCTTCCGGATCCGCCATCAACGGGGCCTCCGAAGAATCCCGACGTGAAGAAACATCATGAATCTGAAGGTAAAACAGGTTATAACTCTACTTTTCTAACTCTCCACAACCTCATTAACTCTCTGTTAAATTTTGTGCTCAAACCAACCCTTTTTGGCTTCTGTATAGCTAATTACTTTTACTTCTGCCTTGTTGCTTGTTTATCACGTTTCGTACATAATTCGACTTCAAACTGCGATCTTTCAATTACTAACATATTGTACATCTGTCAGGCTACACGTGCATAAATTTTGAGCCGAAAACACCTTCGGGAACCACCATAAAACCCCCGTCCGTGGGTTGTCCGGGATCTCGGACCTATGGTCCGGGACCGCGGACGGGTTGTCCGTGGCCACGGACACCCACGGACGGCGGCGGGATTTTAAAAATTTAGGTTTTTCTAAACTATGTCCGGGCCTACGGACATCCTGTCCGTGGCCCCGGACTTTTCAAATTTTTGTTTTCTGTTTAATTCGACTTTTATTTTCACATAGGTTAACTAGGGTCCGTGGTCTCGGACATTAGGTCCGTGGCTACGGACAGAAACAAAATTTGACCTAATTCTGCCTCCGAAACCCTAGTTTAGGTTTTTTTTTAATTTCCACTTTAATTTCCTGTAAAAAATGCTAAAAAACACAAAAAAAAAAACAAAAGCTCACGCACTTAGGTTAAAACGACTCGTAATAAGCCGTAACTAAACTAAGTAGAGGAAAAACGACTTCTAGGGGTAATGAAAGTAATTGAACCCTAAATAAGTCGAATATCAGGCCCCCGAACCCGAACTTTACCTTTCCTAATTTACTCTAGGTTAAAATTAGGTGGCGACTCATAATACGTTCCAGTGAGCTAGCTTAGGTTTTAATAATTATTGTTATATGACATAGTTATTAATCTTAGGTTATAAGTGGACCTAAAACCCGGTTAGATCCTAATCAGCTTTAATCAACATAAGATAGGGTTTAAAATCGAGGCTCACAGACTG
The DNA here is from genome assembly GCA_023374045.1 of Limonium bicolor. Classification (NCBI taxonomy): domain Eukaryota; kingdom Viridiplantae; phylum Streptophyta; class Magnoliopsida; order Caryophyllales; family Plumbaginaceae; genus Limonium; species Limonium bicolor. The sequence goes on along the minus strand of CM041777.1, from coordinate 364,003,165 downwards.
GCGACTCTGCTGGGGACAAACTTCTTAATTTTAACTTGTTTAATTTTAAGAAAGAGGGCTTAACTCGAAATTGTTTATTTATGGCTTTATTACTTTGTTTGTTTACTTTTGTGCGCACTTTAATTTCTGCACCTTTGCATCATATGAGAGCGAGGGTCCACACAAACCGATTTCACCCCGGGACCCGTTTGAGGGTCCCCTGTCAGGGACTCACACCTTTTAGGTGATATGAATAAGTGGGGGAAAAGAGGAGGATGTCGTCTAACCACATCCCCTTAATACCTGGGCTTTAGCCCCAAGCGTTTTCCTGGCAGTGCCCTTACCTAGCCCATTGTTTGGTCAGTCAAAGACCCGACCGTAGACGCACACCTTCAGGTGATGTGAAAAAAGTGGGGAAGCCCAAAGAGAATAGCGTGCAAGCCCTATTCCTTTGTGGCGACCTGGGCCCATGCCCCAAGCACCTCTCCGGATCGATCCATACCCGGTTTAATCTTAACATCTAGTGAGGACATGTTGAATTTGTGTGGGCCTTGTTTACTTGTATGATCGGCCCACTACCCAGCCTAGAAATTGATAGGAACTTCTCCTACATCAACTCAGCCCTACCCGATATCGCGGCTTTATTGTTTGCGGCCCAAAGACCCTGCTTGATTTGAATGTGTGAGTTATTTGTTCGGGCTTCGGCCCAAAAGTTTAGATTTAGGTGATTTATCTTCCAGCCCAATTTGAATTACCAATTTAGTTCTAGGCCCACGGAAAACAAATCCACCTGAAGCAATCCATAAAAATCCATCAGACCTTTCCATTTCAAGGCCCATTCTAGTCCAGGAAGACTTTTCACTCGGGTTTTGACCCACGATCCTAGACACTGGTATCATCTTCAGGCCCAATCATAATTACTCGGCCCAAATTCCAATTCACATCCAGAGCATGGTTTAGAAATCACTGCGGCCCATGCGCTTTACTTTTAACCCAAACACATTCTGGCCCAAGCGCCCAATTCTCAGAACATTTCAGCCTAGGCACCAGTTCACAGCTCATGAATCATTCCGGCCCATGTGTCTCTCTTCCAACTCATTTCGGGCCTCAGTGCCAACCCACAATTTTCAAAACATTCCAGCTCATGTGCTTTTCTTGCAGCTCAAACAAGTTTTAGCCTAAAACTTCTTTGCGGCCCAGAATTTTTAGCTCAGGTCACTTTTGTTTTCCAACAGATAAGCCCAAATCTCAAAGAATGGCAGAGGGAGAAAATCCAATCAACATGGATGCCCAGTTAGCCGAAGAATTCAATGGGATGCTGGAAAAGATTGAGCGCATGGAGAGGGCCAACAAGCCAGCCGGTTTTGACTACTTTTCCACTGGATTATATCCCAAGGTTGATCTCCCTCCAAGGTTGAAATTGCCAACACTTCCTCTATACAAAGGTTCCTCCGACCCACAACTTCATTTGGCAATGTTCGATAGGGAAATGTCCATCCTTTCGCTTAACGACATGCAGAAGGCCAAGGTATTTGCTCACTATCTCGATGAGACTCCTCGGCATTGGTACATAACTCAAAGGATAAATACCAAGACCTACGAGGAGGTATGTGAAGCTTTTCCGCATCATTTTGAGTACGCTAGAAGTTTTGGAGTCACCAGGGCTGATCTTGCAAGCACACAACAAACAGAAGGTGAATCAATGTCTGATTTTGTTAAGAGTTGGTGGATGAAGGCAGCCGCAATGCTCACACAGATGGACGAACAAGAGCAAATCCAAATGGTAATTAAAAATATGCAGAAGCAATACAGTGACGAGCTGAAATTCACATACTTTCCTAGCTTCAACATGCTGATGGGACAAGTTAATATCCTAGAAGAAATGATTCACCAAGGGGAGTTAAAACTTGGGAACTCAAAAAGCACCGGGAATGGCTCGAGGACAGCAGCCTGTATCCAAAGTGGCACCCGAAAGAGAACTAGGCAGCATGAGGTAAACACCGTTCGACAGATAAAAGGACCAGGACAAATCGTTGAGGCAATGGAATCATCCCGAAAGAGTTCCCGTCGGAGAGAGTTCACAAGCATCGGTCAACCATTGAGCCAGGCTTTTGAAAGACTCCAGGAACGAAACATGCTGCAACCTCTCACCCCTCGACAAAGAGACCCCCAAAAAGGAAGGAATCTGAACCAGTATTGTCAGTATCACCAGCTTCCCGGTCATGACACCGACAACTGCAAAATTCTGAAGCAGCACATCCAAGATCTTATCAATCAAGGTTTTCAACTCCCCGAGTAGGAATCCCATGTCAAGCACCATCAGAGAATGCTATCTTCAAGTGTTTTCTCCGATTTCTTCTCTTTACTAGTCATTTTTATGTTTTTCCAATGTTTGTAGTAGTTAGTTTCCTTTATCATTTTTGGTAGTTTCTCTAAGTTTGTAATTTCCAACATTATCTCATGATTCATAAATAAAATCATAGTTCCATTTTCACAATTTCTGTACAAACCATTTTTCATTCATCGAAAAAAGAAAAAACAAAAATGCTTTCTAGGGAAAAGGATCACGGAGTAATCATTTCCCGACTATGGAACAGAATGATTTATCTCTTGTTTCTAAAAGTTGAACATGTCACGCTAAGCACCACAGCTCACCCCAAAACATCCAAAACAACCCACGAAGTGGTTCCAAATCCACATCTATCGAATTGTTGTCACAAACCCCAAATCAATACTGGGGGCAATCTGAGTTTAGAATCGTTGACTTCGAATCTTTTGGTTAAGCTTGTGAACAAGTCTCTGAGTGAAGATCTCGCGAGAATGTCTTGAGTGGTAAAACCATGAGTGAACGAGCGTATCATTCTTACACGACTCTGGTGAGTCCACATTCAAAGGTGAGGTAAACGGTATAACTCCGACCGAATGAGATAATTTGTAAATTTACTCTTAGACCTGCGAAAAGTAACAAAGAACTGATACACAGCTATCAGGAATGACGAAGCACCTAGGTACAACACCACATAGCCAAAAGCTTGTAAACCCTATCATTAAACCCTAGGCACCCCCGTTGAGCCTTTCGTATATCCCTTTTTTGATATTATGAACTCCACAAAAATAACCCAGCCAATGATGAATGTCCAGCCCGGTGACCAAAGGAAGTAAGGAGCCAGATTCTCGGATAATGTTTTCATCAATCCAAAGAAGCAACGCCGCTATCAGCATGACAAAGAAATCTGCAAATGGTCCCAAAGTGACACAGGATCCAAAGAGCTCACATCAAAACAGTTCTCGAAGCCCAAAACCGGGAATCACAAGAACCCCGAAGGCAAAGTCAAGAAAGGGTAAAGAAAAAAGGGCAAACCCGAAGTGCCTCGAAGAAATCCAAATGACAAAGAGAAGAGAAATGGTGTAAAGGACAACTTCAAAGTCCAAGTCCAGAAGCTCAAAAACAACGTCAACACAAAGCAGCTAGATGACTTCAAGATAAGGAAGATGAATCTGAGAGAAGACGCAAAGTGTAGCTTTGGTCACCCCTTTAAGCTCCACATACCTCAAACATCCCTCCATGGTCCCGTTGTCTTTCATCACACCCTGTGGAGGGTGATTTTTTGGTATGAGGGAGTCTATCTGAATATGGTCTGACTGAGAAGCCTAGATCCTAGAAAAATGTCATTCTGTGGAGGGTGAAAACCGTTATTCATGGCAGCCCTCAAATACCTACTAAATCGTCCGTCTTTCCCAGAAAGCATAAAGGGGAATGCAAGTGTGCACTACACCCGCTCTCAATGGGCTCCATGCGGACTTATGCCCTAAGGGCGGAATTGACTAGAGTCACCACCTAGTTTGACCTAAGATACTAGGAAGGAAGGGAAGGAGGGTTCTAAGAACCGTTAATTGACTCTGAGATTGTTGCCTATGGATAGGACTTATCTGGTCATGTCAGAGATTCCATTGTGGGTTCGTACTGGGTTACACCCCTCAGAAGTGGCAACGACCACGACTTCGGATTGGTGCCCGAGGAAACCTCGGTCTCCAATTGTCGGGATTGCCTTCTTTCAAAACCTTATTAAAGAGATCCATTTAAAATCCAAGGATAGGATTAGGATGGGAAGAGAGAAAGAGAGTGAATGAGGCGAGCTTTTCTGCCAAGCTAGCGCCAAATGAAAGGGTTGACAGGTTGAGAGTTGATTGAATGCAGAACGAAAGATCGAGGAAAGGTTTAAGGGTCAAATGGATGAAGAAAACCTGAAATCTAGAGACATGAGGGTTTAATGTGAGTCGGAAGAGATTTGAGTGCTTTTGAGAGGTATAAGTACCACCTTAGAATGAGAAAAAGGTTTTTTTATTGGAGTAGGGTCGCACCCTAGATAGGTTGCCTACGTACTCAACTCCCTGTTAAGATCAGACCTTACGTAGTTCACGTTTATTAGGAGATGCTTGAATCCTCCTGGGATGTTTGAAGTATGGGATGTTTTAGTCTGTGAGGAGCTCGGGTCTATGAGACGTTTGAAACCTTGAGATGTCGAAGTCTGTGAGACATTCGGATCTGTGAGACTCTCGGGTCTGTGAGATGCTCTGGTCTGTGAGATATTCGAATCATTGAGATAACAAAGTCTGTGAGACGCTCGGGTCTGTGAGGCAATGCGGGGTTGTTTGGAGGTGAGATGGCCGAGTGAAAATGGCATTTTAATTGATGTGGGGTCGCACCCTGTGTGGGTTGCCTACGTACTCAACTCCCTGTTGAGATCAGACCTTACGTAGTTCACGGTTTTTTTTTTAGATTTTGGGGTTTTGAGGGTTTTTGAGATGTTAGGAAGTTTCGGGTTTGAGAGGTTAGTCTGTGAGACGCTCGGGTCTGTGAGACGTTTGAAACCTTGGGATGTCAAAGTCTGTGAGACGCTCGGGTCTGTGAGACGCTCGGGTCTGTGAGACGCTCGGGTCTGTGAGACGCTCGGGTCTGTGAGACAATCAGGTCTGTGAGACATTCGAATCATTGGAATGACAAAGTCTGTGAAACGCTCGGGTTTATAAGACATTTGGAGTGTAAGAGAAATTGGAATGGATTTGAAATTGAAAATGAATTTGAAAATTGAATTAGAATTGAATTTGAATTGGAATTGAGATGAAATCGAGATTGAAGTGGAATTGAATTGTAACTGGAAGGAATTAAATTTGAATTGGAATTGAATTTGATTGAATGAGAATTGAATTGGATTGAATTTTTGAATGAAGTTTTGAATCGAATTGGAATTTACAAGTCGGGTTGAATTGAATGGATTTTGGATTTGAATTTGAGATGGGATTGAATCGGTTTTTGGATTGATTGTGTGCCAAATTTGAACTGATGGGCCATGTTTGGGCCTTAGAAAAGTGGGCCAAAAGGGGTTTTGAAATATGGGCCGAACTGAGCACCTTGAAATGTGGGCCGAAATGGGGTCTTGAAATGTGGACCAGAGCGGGACCTTAGAAAGTGGGCCGAATTGGGCCTTGGAATGTTGGGCCGAAATGGGGTCTTGAAATGTGGACCAAAGTGGGACTTTAGAAAGTGGACTGAATTGGGCCTTATGGGCCAAAGATGGGGCTTATTGATTTTTGGGCTCAATTGGGCCTATCTTTGGTTTAAGCTAAAGTGGACTTTTGATTTTGGGCTGAAGTGTGATTTGAATTAGGCCTAAGAGTAGCCTTTTGATTTAGGCTGAAATGGGTTTTTGAATTGGGCCTTGGAGTGACCTTTTGATTTGGGCTGACTAGGGTTTGGGCTAGATTGTTGTTTTGGGCCAGATTGAAGATTGGGCCAAACTGAAATTGAATTTGCATTTGGATTTGAGTTTATTCATTTTTTTTTGGGTAAAATTTTTTAATAAAATTAAGGGGTGGTTTGGGATGGGCCTTACAAGTTTGGAAGGTATTGTTCCCCACAAAGCAAATCAGAAATAAACTAGCTGTGGGGTACCCTCAAGGCTTAACAGAGATCTTCAAAGTTTTGGAAAGTGTTGTTCCCCACAAAGCAAATCAGAAATATGCTAGCTATGGGGTACCTTCCAAAACTTGAATAAAATAAATGAGTGGCCTAGAGGGCTATCTAAGGCTTAATTAGAATATAATAGGACTGAAATGATAAATTACAATGAAAGAGAGTCAAAACACTATATACAAGGATGAATCAAACAAATCAAAATGATTAGCAGACCAACTTGATGACCGAGAACATATCATGACAAATTATTGGCCAAACTTTTCTGTTTTATTTCCTGTAATGACCAAATGAGGGTTTCAACTTTGAGAGAAATTAAAGGCATGTATTAACCTAAGATAAGTTATTAATTCATTCTTTTGGTTTCTGTTTATTTCATCAACTCTTCTTTAGCCACAGATGAAAAGAGAACCAAACTGGACAACTTAAGCCAAGGGTGTAACAAAATGCTAGCCACTTCCAAAACAGGTAACTGATAGAGATTGGTCTAAAACGAACAAACAGTACAGTGAGATTGCTAACTCAATTTATTCACTCTGAATTTTGATCAGGTTTTCCTTTCTCTCTTTTTTTTTGAATCTCCAGGGATTGAATGGACAGAAACAAATCGAAGTTACAATATCTAAACTCGTTACTCTTTTTAGTCGAACCAACAGTGAATCCAAACCTATTCGTTGATCATTTCCCTATTTCTTCTTTTCATGACCGCACAAGGTTTCCAAACTGAACAGTAGAAAGCAAACGGGGAGTTCACAACTCAACTTTCATCCTCATTTCATCAAGCCGTTAATGACTTATCTAAATAACCCCCTGATTTCCCTTTGTTTCAGGCAAGAATCAGTTCAACAACACCAAAACAAAACAAACCCGGAAGCACAATTGGGTAAACAAAATATTACAGCACATCTTCAGATTCAATAATATACATGAAAATATCAGTGGCTTAGTGTGATACAGGTGTAGTGGGCAGAAGGGGATCACATGTTTTTCGGATAAGTACACAAACCAAACATTATTCAGATGAGAGGGTTGAATGGTTTAGGAATGGGTACCGCAACAAACAGAAGAGATTTCCTGCAAGAAAATTTGAGAGAACACAAAACCAGACATAAAACAGCTGCAGTCAGTTTACAAAAACCAACATAGGGATTAATTTGAACAGAACAGAATAATGGAACCAGGCAGGTATTTGGTGTCGTAGAGGCAGGCGAACTTGGCTACGAAGAGGGCACATCAAAATAGCAAAAATGTACTGTGCAACTGACTTAGCAAGAAACACTTTGCCGGAGACGAAGTATGGCTTAACTCCTTACGACCTGGTCTAGGAGAAACAACGACAAGCGAACAGGGTGAAACCAAAACAAAAAGGTAACTCTACATAGAGGGTAAACATTAAACAATTTGCTCATGGCTAGTCAATCAGTATGCGTATGGGAGATGACAGTCTCATTTGAACTGTGTTTAACAACAACCAAAAAAAATGAGGATTCAAAAGTGGCAGTTACATACAAAATATTAAACAGACAGAACACCAAAGTTTAGAGAGAATGAAGCTTCTTCAGAACAAAATACCGACGGGATGTAGAATACACGGCTATGATCAAATACCAATAAAAGTTATTTTGAATCAATTCTAAGCCAAGACAAATTTTCATACTAAGTTAGAAACAGCAGGATGAAACAGTTCTGTTGCATCGTTCTCGACGAATGAGATGAGGAAAGTGTACGACAGTAAATACAACAAGCTAAGCAGAAGAAAGAAACAAGGGATGTGGTGCATCCAAGAGTCATAATGGGCGTAACAGACGGAGTCTAAAAATCTGAACTCTCGTTTCGATTGCAAGCCATGTCCGTGGACTTCGATTGTCCATAACAGGCCGGTATTATTTTTTAAAAAAATTGCCCGTGAGAAGATAGGAAACCGAAATGATAGCAGAGGAACGCAGAAAGGGAAACCATGACCTAGAAAGATCAGATTCACCCCTTTCCGATCATTTTTCTTCACGATTCATCGGAAACCGGGTACGATAAGAGAGAAGAGAGAAAACATAAATGGAGGACTGCTAATGAAATCGCAGTTTTCACAGAACAAGCGAACGAGAGAAAGAAATTAAAGAAGAAGATTGAAGATGAAGCTAGTTTAACAACAGATAAATGGAAAAACCGATCGGGACACCGCTTACTCTACGGTTGTAGTGTAGGATTTGGGAGATCTTCGGATGTAGTTCCAGTGAAAGCACTGAGGATTTTGATGATTCTGAAAATTTTGCTCTCGGGCGTATGTAGGGATGGGTATGGGATGAAGATGAAGGTTCTACTGGAGGAAGAAGAACCAGGAAAACGTGGGGGATTGTTTAGAGGAATTCAGATACCGAGAGAATAACATATGGAGTGAGGATTCTCGTCGGCTCCCTCCTTTTGTCTACAGTAGGGTTTTTTTAGTGTTGCTTTATAATGTTTGGAAATGGGCAGGGCGGTGGATTGAGGCCAGAGTTTCTGTTTGTTATTTTTTAAGTGGGTCACAATTGGGCATAGTCCAACAACGAGATGGACTTACTGGACCGAGTTACACCATTTTAAGTAGCAACCAAAATGATAACAAAAACGCACAGGGCGGGAATGGGGTTCGATCCCAACAGCTCTAGGTCACTGAAGCAGGTGTGTACCAGCTAAGCTCGCATCATGTGTTGACATATCCATGCAGAAATTGTTAAAACTCCGGATTCAGACCGAAAGGCGAAATGGAAAAGAGAGCTAATCTAGGGATTACTTGTGCCCAAGTAAAAACCTAGGACTTTTTGTTTCCTCTGCACACACACTAACGTACTATGCTAACAACAAAACTTCCTATACAATTGTGGGAAATAAAACTAGACATCTATTTCAATCCGAATAAAATTTCTCAACAACACTATCATTCTAAACAAGGATGTACAGTAAAATGAAAGAATTCAATCCAATCAAATGAATTGTTTTCTTTTTATGAGTCATGAAATAATAGAATGAAGATAACAATAAAAATATGAAAACATATAAAGCATACAATAAGCGAAATTACATGATATTATGTACATGAAATAATGAAATGGTACTAGCATGATAAAAATACCGGTGAATGTCGTAAAAAAAGGAAATTGAATTAGATATGTACGAATAACAATAAGTAATAAAAAATGAGATGACATGAAATTTAGTCGAATTATCGACAAAATGAAACATGCTAGTATAGAATATAATAGTGAAAATGTACATGAAATAATCAAAATAATAATGATAAAGACAAAACAAAAGCAAGTACTAATAAAGAAAATTCAAGTAAAAGTATCAATGAAATGAGATAAAGTAAACAGGTAACAAAATAGCATGAACCAAAATAAAACAAATAGGTAAATAAACAATCGAATAAAATCGAACTGGCTAGCATGAAATAAATCAAAAATAAAATGGTAAAATAAGTAAGTACAAAAAGGAACGGGTTTCAAAACGGATTCTTTGAAAATTGATTTAGAAAATTTGTCATAAAATGACAGTTTCATTTTGGTATGCACATGAACAATTTTTTGAAAAGAAAGGCGATGACCCTCTTTTTTATTTATTTGTCTGAATTTTGCGCTTTATGGGGTGAGAATTTTTGGTGTCTACACACCCCATGGCCATGTTATAAGCCTCAAAGACTTCCGACTTGGTAGTTGTGTATCCAATCACGTGAAAGTAACAGATCGGATGCGTAAACTCATCAAATATCAAATTCAATGGTCTAGAAGTTGTGATCGTAAGTGAGAAACGAGTGTAAACACCAAACACGTCGAGTGTAGGTTAGGAAGCACCAAATCAGAACATAAGCCTTAACCCTGTGAGGACGAGACTCGTTCGTACGTTTGATCAAAGAAAATACTGGGGGCAATCGATCAGGATGAACGATTGCCATGAACTCTAGCTCAGATTGTCTTAAGGGAAAAATACTGGGGGCAATTGTTGGTTCCAACAACTGCTATGACAACACCAATTGGAACCCAAAGCTCAAACATCACCATCATCATCCCACCACAGGCACACATAAGCCCTTACCACCACATCAAGCACCTCAGGCCCACACAAGCCCTTACTTTCACTTCATACACCACACTGGCCCACATAAGCCCTTACCTCCACACCTCCACTACACAGGCCCACATAAGCTCTTACCTGCACATCAAACACCACAGGCCCACATAAGCCCTTACCTTCACATCATACACCATACCCCACCGGCGGCATGTTCATCTCGTAGGAGATAAATTACAAGTCCGGAGTCTATAGTTAGGAAATGATAATTCACTTTCCTTTTCACTAAACAGAATTTTCTTCAAACACTGCCATGTTTGGTACCTCTTTCAACAATTTCTTGTCTTGAACAGCTTTCCTTTAAGCACTTCGGTTTCATAAACCTCGTCATGGCCGCATTTGGCACACTTTCTAGCAATGTCTTGCTTTGGACAATTTTTGATCCTTAACATTGCCATGTTTGGCACATTTTCCAATGATTTCTTGTTTTGGACAAGTTTCCTACATACACTTTGATTGTATTTTGACATGCACATCATCTTTGCCACGTTTGGCACTTTCATAATCAACTTTCATCATGATCATTTGCATAAAGTTTACCTTGCATCCGTCCGTACGAAACTCCTCATCATAGACCAGAGATACAGATTCTCGGCCGAAGGTACAGATTCTTCAGAGATACAGATTCTCACCCGATCAGGGATACAGATTCTCAGCCGAAGGTACAGATTCTTCAAAGATGCAGATTCTCAGCCAAAGATTCAGATTCACCAGAATAGATGAACTCAACCTCAGGCTCGTCATGAACCCAATTTCCTACCATTCCACTTAGGCACCCATAGGTCCTACTTTACATTCGTCAATTTAGGCACACATCACATCAATCTCATTACATCTCTTTTTCAGGTTCCCGACACCTTATAATGCTAGGCGTATCCCATTTAAATTCAGGTTCCCGACACCTTATAATGCTCGGTGTATCCCATTCAATCTCAGGTTCCCGACACCTTATAATGCTCGGTGTATTCCATTCAACTTCAGGTTCCCGACACCTTATAATGCTCGGCGTATTCCGGGTTCCCGACACCTTATAATGCTCGGTGTATTCCATTCAACTTCAAGTTCCCGACACCTTATAATGCTCGGCGTATTTCATTCGCGTTCAGGTTCCCGACACCTTATAATGCTCGGCGTATTCCAGGTTCCTGACACCTTATAATGCTCGGCGTATTCCATTCAACTTCAGGTTCCCGACACCTTATAATGCTCGGCGTATTCCAGGTTCCCGACACCTTATAATGCTCGGTGTATTCCATTCAACTTCAGGTTCCCGACACCTTATAATGCTCGGCGTATTTCATTCGCTTTCAGATTCCCGACACCTTAGAATGCTCGGCGTACTTCATTCCTTTAAAGGTAGTCAACGCCTTAGAATAGCTTGACATCATTTCATCCATTATAGGTAGTCAACGCCTTAGAATAGCTTGACATCATATCATCCTCATAGGTTGTCAACGCCTTAGAAACGCTTGACATCCCTTCCACTTTACTCATAGGTGGTCAGCGCCTTAGAACAGCTCGACACAACTTGTCAGATTTCAATTGCATGTGGGGTCTTTTAAGATCCAAAATTTTGGGGGTATCACTCAAGCATCAACTAGCCTTCTCATTTCCATTACAAAGTCTAGTTGACGGGGGGCAATCTATTATACCCGAAATTTCAACCCCCCGGAAGAGAGTCTCTACTAATAGGATAGTTTGGTCAAGTAGTGAGGGTTCCCAGTTCGATCGGCACATTTCAGAGTACTAGGGACAGCTTAATCATCTCCAAGGGCACTTTCGTAATTTTTCAAGGCTCCTAAGCCCCCTATAGGCTTTCTCTCTCCTACAAAGAAGGGTCAAAACAATTCAAAATGCTTTGAAATTTTAACCCATGATAGAGGATGACATTTTAAGCATAATGGCGTTGGAATTTTGATTTTTCGAATTTCCAATAATTTTCTAGCAATTTCTGACTGAATCTGACGAGAAATTGAATTTAAAAATATTCCAATATCCAAAAAATTCGATTTCACTTTAGAAAAATCAGAAATATCATCCTTTACCCATGTGTAAAATTTCATAATCAAATTCTTTTTGGAAGCCCTTGTGCTAAGACATCAGTAAATCTCGGTTTTTACTGGATTTTTCTATCTTTAAGGAAGCCTATATAAGGAACCTTATCCCATGATCAAATGAGACCCTCAAGAACCCTAGACTCTCATAGAAGGCAGCCGTCTCTTGCTCTTCACGTTTTGAACCCCAGAGCCATAATCAAACACCGAAATCTCACCAAAATCAACGCCAAAACACATTTTTCAACTCCCACAACATCATCCATCATCAAACCCTCACCAAAACAGCACCAAAACGTGAAGAACATCAAGAACAGCAAGGAGTCAGAAGCTGGGTTCAAAGTTCTTCCGGATCCGCCATCAACGGGGCCTCCGAAGAATCCCGACGTGAAGAAACATCACGAATCTGAAGGTAAAACAGGTTATAACTCTACTTTTCTAACTCTCCACAACCTCATTAACTCTCTGTTAAATTTTGGGCTCAAACCAACCCTTTTTGGCTTCTGTATAGCTAATTACTTTTGCTTCTGCCTTGTTACTTGTTTGTCACGTTTCGTACATAATTCGACTTCAAACTGCGATCTTTCAATTACTAACATATTGTATATCTTTCAGGCTACACGTGCATAAATTTTGAGCCGAAAACACCTTCGGGAACCACCATAAAACCCCCGTCCGTGGGTTGTCCGGGATCTCAGACCTATGGTCCGGGACCGCGAACGGGTTGTCCGTGGCCACGGACACCCACGGACGGCGGCGGGATTTTAAAATTTTAAAAATTTAGGTTTTGCTAAACTATGTCCGGGCCTACGGACATCCTGTCCGTGGCCCCGGACTTTTCAAATTTTTGTTTTCTGTTTAATTCGACTTTTATTTTCACATAGGTTAACTAGGGTCCGTGGTCTCGGACATTAGGTCCGTGGCTACGGACATAAACAAAATTTGACCTAATTCTGCCTCCGAAACCCTAGTTTAGGTTTTTTTTAATTTCCACTTTAATTTCCTGTAAAAAAATGCTAAAAAACACAAAAAAAAACAGAAGCTCGCGCACTTAGGTTAAAACGACTCGTAATAAGCCGTAATTAAACTAAGTAGAGGAAAAACGACTTCTAGGGGTAATGAAAGTAATTGAACCCTAAATAAGTCGAATACCAGGCCCCCGAACCCGAACTTTACCTTTCCTAATTTACTCTAGGTTAAAATTAGGTGGCGACTCATAATACGTTCCAGTGAGCTAGCTTAGGTTTTAATAATTATTGTTATATGACATAGTTATTAATCTTAGGTTATAAGTGGACCTAAAACCCGGTTAGATCTAATCAGCTTTAATCAACATAGGATAGGGTTTAAAATCAAGGCTCACACCAAGGCTGTGTAAGAACCCTCAGCCCCTTTTTGATGCATGGTCCGGGACATCACCCAAGACCTAAGTCCCGGACCACTGCTACAGATTTTACATTTTGACAATTTCTAAGTCTTGTTGCAATGGCTCTCCTTACCCATTATATGTATAGACTTCCCAAATGATCTTAGGTATATTCTAATGCCAAAATATCATCTTAAACACACCTAGTTCCATGTCTAACTTATTACTAAACTCTCTTATAAAATCCACCAACACTTATAACATTTCTTACAAGGTTTCTAAATGGTGTTTCTCACCTATGATAACCACTATCCCAAAATGCTTTCTCCTTACCATAACATCATCTCCCAAGCATCTTTTCTTACCAACCTAAACTCCTAGTTGATGTCTGAGTCCTTTTTGTTTCCTAGAACACCTAAGACATTACTTCTCCTCTAGTAAAACACCTAAACATTTCTAACACTTCCTAGTTCACCAAATCTTATTTAAACACTTAGAACTTCTTGTTCATTACCTAAAATTTGACATGAACTCTCCTAGAACATTACTAAGCCAAAACACATTGTTTTCACCATTAAACATCCAAGAACACTAAAATCCATCAAGAACATTCTTGTACACAAAACTTCACTCATTTAACACTACATCACAATATAGTGCATAATTTAAATTGCTTGGCATTTAGGCCCTTAAATAGCATGGCTCTTAGGCCCTTAAGGTGCATAAATCATAAACACTGAATTTCCCACATTATATTTGCCTTTGACCTGCAATTACACCCAACAATACATATGCCTTTTACTAAGCCCTTGAGAGTATTTTTCTAAGTCATTTACCATTGGCTCCTTAAGTATTTTTAATAAGCAATATAAGCTCATTTCTCCTAAGACATTAAACTACATTAGGTTAGCATATTTACCTCTTTTCCTCACAAACTTCTTTCTTGTTTCCTTGTTTAAAATCGGTAAGGGTGTTTGATTGCTTGTCAACTTCTAAACAATATACAAATAATGAAATGAGTACACAAGCTTTATGCTTCATCTCATTGTAAACCCTAGATACATATATTGTCTTAGAACATTTAGATGATTGTTTTACCTTGGATATGGAAGAGAGTTTAGATATGTAGCAAGAGAGGACTCCACCAAGCCCTTGGAAGATTCAAATGAAGCTAGAACAAAGCAATATAAAGGACACCATCAATGGTGATTCTTGGTCAACATCAAAACAAGAAGGAAATGGAGTTTTTATTTGAGTTTCCTTACCTAGAAGCAAAGGAGAACAATAATATGTGAAAAGATGAGCTCAAGCTCCTCCCATGGAGATTCCTCTTGGCACCGAAATGGAGCTCTTGGAATTTTGAGAAGACAAGGTTGAAGAGCTTGATGAGACTAAGAGAATGGTGGTCTTTGTTTTTGATTTGGTAAAGAGAGCTAGGAGATATAAGTGGTCAAAGATGGAGAATGGTGTGAGAGCTACTGCAAACCGATGGAGAGAGGAGGAAGATGAAGTTGGAGACGATGGGAATGCAAGAGAAATGAGAGAATGAGTTTGAAGTTGCTTTTGGAAGATATTAAGTAGTAAAGCAAATAGTAACTTGCTTTCTCATTTGTTATTTATTTGTTAACTTACAAGGTGATGACTCACCTCATAAAAACCGGCCCCCATTAGTCATCTAGGGGTGTTTTAGTCTTTGTTGACCATTTAACTTACTTATATAGACTTATGTTATAAACTTGCTTAATTTGGTTACTATTCACCAAAAACAAGGCACATTGTTGTGAAATTTTTGATTTCCCATTGATTTAGACTTCCTTATGTGATACTAAGTAGTACACATGTTAATTAAAGAGTAATGATGGACATTTAGCCATTCAAAACTCATTTACAAGACAATTTTTCAAAAATGTGCTTTAAGACTCCTTAAAGCACATTTTGTGTTTAACTTGTTTTCAAGCTTGGTTTTCCTTGGTAATCAGTTTAATATGTTCATTAATATATAAATAAGGTCTTGGTAAGCTCATTAGGTCTTAACCAAGCTTATCCCAAGCTTAGAGCACATTTTGGCCCTTATTGACTTTAAGGTATTTATTTGTGTTTTCTATGGTTTAAATTGTTTACTAATGTTTCTAAGACTCTTTTTAGTCTTAATATACCATATTTTAATGTTTAAACAACATACTAAGGTTTGGGGTATTTCACTAAATACACTTAAACTCTCGGCCTTACACCAGATTCTTCAATAACTACCAATCTTCCACATAATGTCTTAAATTTGACAATTATGTTAATCTCTTAATTAATTAGCCAAACTTTTATATAACATCTCCTAGTCATTTTTAAAGTAAAAATTGACCATTTAACTTAGTCTACTCATGGCACAATTTTAACATAAGCTCCAAAGACATAATAACACAACATTAAGGTGTTTATACCTTGATTTAATGAGCTTTATGCCTAGATTTGGCCACGGAATCTTGGGGAGAATTTTAGACAGCTTCTTTAACATGTTCATACAGCAAGAATATGTTATAGTTAAGTTCCATAATTGTACTAACCATAAGAACAACTATACGCCATGAAAAATCTAGATTTTTACCTTGAAATCCTAAAGCTTAACCAAGGTGTTCTCGGCCCTATTTTCCAGAGATAAAAGGGTATCAAAAACAAAAATTCATGGTAATAATCAAGAGTACAACAAGGTAGAAAGGTATTAAAGTTTACCTAGACAAAATTCCTTAAGGAATGGAAAATGTCTTAGATTTTGGTCATCCTTGCAAGTATGGATTTGATAATGATTCTACATGATTATGCAGAGATAATGAGTGTAAAAGCTCAAGGAAATCAACCATTTAATGAGTAGAAATCAAGGTAGAAGCTTAGAGCACATTTTAACCTCAAAGGATGACTTTGTCTTGCTTCCTTTCCAAAACTTGGTTTCAGCCAAAACTTACCCCTTTTTGCAAGTTGGATTCAGCCTAGATTAATGGTGGGAATGAGTTGAATATTATTTCGTTGGATAGGTATTGAAAAGAGGAAGAGAATAAACTATCATGTGCCTTAAGACCTTACCTTATGCCTTAGGAATTAATTTTCTTCCAACCTTGCTCTTAGCTCCAAATTGCTGAATAATGGAGGAAGGAGGGTGAGTGTTCTTGGCTGTCAAAGGGAAGTGAGGAGGAAAGAGAGTAAACTTGACCTTTTAAGTCTTAATCGAAAAGTATGGGTCTTAAATAGTAATTGGTGTCTAAGCTCATTATAATGAGATATATTGATTCAAAATAAGCAAGGTGGCAGCTTATGTTGAGGAGTTTGTCGGCCAAATTTGCACCAAGGGCAAAATGGTCTTTTTGCTTCATTTGTAATGTTATCACTTCTAACTTGTACACTTGGACTTATATCATGTGTTAGTTTGTTACCAACATGATTTCCTTGTCCTAAAGTGTGTAAATATGTATTCTTGAGTGATTGGTATAGTTTACTATTCATTATAACTAGTAAAAATGTATACTTTGATTCAGTTTGATATTGATGTTTTTTTGTACATCTTGTGTATCATGGACTTGTTTAATGTGTTAACATGTGTAATATGTGTTATTTAATGTCCAAAGGTGTATACACTTGTGTTACAAGTGATATTTTACTCACTAGTCATTTTGACTTCTTAAGGTACATTTTTCCGTAAGTGTTTGTGTTCTTTGTTCATGAAGTTGTGCATATCATGATAAATCAATTGTACATTGATATTCCTCCTTTACTTTGCTCCACTTATTTCCATGTGTTTATATAAGGTTTAGTAACCTTGATGGAGTATATATATTTATTTATATAAGTGCTAGGAGTTTTCATGATTCAAGGTTTCATTAAGGCTTATTGGCCTTCTTATGTAACACCCCTCTCGATAGACACATAATAATCCCTCATGTAGCATAATTAAAAACGTCTTACAGTGGAAGTATAAACAATATTAACAATCCTCACTCGGGTGTCACCTGTCATTACTCGCCCATGCGAGTAACGAAGCAGGAACCAAATATAATAACAACATAACCTACGATACTAAACCGCAGTGATAACAAGATAAATACCTATACATCACACTAATTCCATAATCATAACCGTCAACAAGTGAGCATCTACCCATTTTTGAATATATATACAATGGTATCATTGTACATCCGAAATCCAGCATAGTTATACAAAACTAATTCCATGTGTGGTAGTAAAATAAAACCCTAACTACCCGGGTCCTGCACTTCGGCTTCCACGCGATCACCGTCCTGCAAAGTGCCATGGAGGCTCAGTGATAAACGCTGAGTATGCTAGGTATGCATTCAAACCCTATCGGTCACTTGGTCATTTTAACCATCTTGATATTAGATTGATTTCATGCTTGTCTGGTTTACAGTTATAAACAATACTGTAAAGATCATGTGTAACACCCCTAATCCTAAACCTGTAATGACGTCATAACTCGTAGCATAATAAATAGCAAATCGCAGCGGAAAAATAAAACTATCTACCTTGGTGTTACACCCCGTCACTCACCCTTGTGAGTAACAAGGCATCCATCCAACAACCTTAACACTACACGCTGTGATGAACATATACTGAGCACACCTATTTATTACAAACCAAACCTAACTAAATGAGCGACTAACTGAAATACAACAATCTCTTTATTACAATACAAAATAAACCAAAGGTGTTGCTGCAACACATCAGCTACCCCCGTGTCCCGCGCTCCGGCTTGAGTCTTCTTCAATAACCTGGAATGTTTGGCCCATTGAAGGGCTCAGCAATCGAAATGCTGGTATGCTAAATGTGATCTTAAGTCTTCTAGACCCCTTTAGTCGTTTTAGCCATCTTGATATTAGATTCTTTACATGGAATACCGGTTTGCAATAACAACAGTAATAACTGTAAACATTAAACAATCACAAAACAGTTCACCTGTAAACACCAGTGTACAATAGTACACGACACCAATAATCACACAACAATAACCCATAGAAACAACCTATAGTCACACCTTAATAGACCATAACAACAACCAATATTCACATATTAATAATTCATAACGATCACCAATCAAGATACGCGTATTAAATTGTATCTGTTAGTTAGTCACCTGACCCTTATCCTGTAAATCAACCATTAAACCTTTTTCCAATTAATTTCCACCTCAAGTGACATGTTAAGTCAAACCTTAATAACCTGTGAAAATAGACAGTGTGTCCACTGGGTTCCAAGGAACCGTTACCAGCTGACCTTATGGCCCTGGATAAATATATACATTGACCGATCCGGTCGAAACTGTGCACCAACGGCATTGCATTCCGCCATCCCCGAATGTGGCTGATGGATTTCCTTTGAGTGACTCCCCATTGAAGTCTCTCGTAGTGATCACAATGCGCAACCAGAAAGTCGAAACAATCCGGATTCCTCTCTTAACAAGTTAGCCCTTTTTGTCAGTGACATAATAACCAATACTTGAAACAAGACTATCACAATTGACCCTTGTTAGGTTCAATAATACCTAAAGGTCAGTTAGTCTCTTTTTTTTTAGTTTAGATGTATAAACCTTTAGTCATAAGACATTCGCGTATAAGATACAACACAACGGTTTAAGCAATACCATATACAATATCATTCACATAAAGTCATAGATATCGTTCTTAAACATTTAACACATAATGTCTGGACCTTAGGATAATCCTTAGGACATTCAGACCACACAATTAACATACCGTTCACCGTGATAACAGCTAGCTTGACAGTTCACGCTCTAGTAACCCTTCCCGTACGCTGTTATTTATACATACAATAACGGGTAATATCAATACGACTGTCCACTAAATATTACAGTACTATCTCTACAGAGTTTATTCTCGTTGTATAATAACTCTGTATGTTATTTATTTTTCCCCTGTTATTTTAACAGTGGTTCTAGATAACCTACCAGTTCATTATTTTATGTGAAGCTCACATGTGATCTTGGTTTTAAAATGCGTGATGCGCTCCGATGCGATTAGGCTCCATAAGTGATGCGTGATGCGCGAGGCGTCGATGCGAGCGCATCCCGTTTATGATGCGATGTTTACTAAAAAATCACATCTAAATTTTTGTAGACAACATTTTATACTATGAAGTAATATTATGACACAATGGAATAAAAACTTCCAAAAACAAGTCTAAAGTAATCAAGTGTCAAAGTATTCATCCAAACAACATAAGAAGAACAAAAACATCCAAACACAAGTATAAAGTCATCAACACAAAGAGAATACTAACTTTTAAATATAACAAAATTATGATTAGACTACGTTTAGATATCACTACATGAACATGTTGGATGTCATCAACACAAGATCAACTAAATCATCTTCAACATTAGGAGAGCCAATTTTCTCTTCAAGTTCTTCCTCCCCATCACTCAAGTTCGTCCTAGTATAAGTAGATGAAAAAGCAACAATTTTTCCTTAGAGCTTGAAGGGTTTTCTCTTCCCCTCCTTAATGATATAGTTTTTCTAGATTGGATAATTAACCCCTATGAGTCTCATAATCATATCATATCACCAATTGTTACACAAGAAAGACATTAAGCATACAACAAGACTCATTCAGCTTTAAGGTCATTTATGATGTTCTTGAGTTTTTAATTGCTTTAAACCAATCATAAGTGCATAGGGTCAAACTAGGTTGATATATGAGTGTAGGAACAAACGGAATAAAAACGGACTTCAAACGAAGAAAAATGGTAAAACAAGCTTAAGGCGCATCAGGCGCATCGGGTATCGGAGCGCATCGGGCGCATCGGAGCGCATCACGGGCGCATCTGAATAAACTCGCCTCGCTGCCATGGATGCGTTTTGATGCTCGCATCGCATCCAAAACGCATCAGGCGCGCCTGATGCGCGCATTTTAAACCAAGCATGGTGATAATGAATTATCATTTATACGGTATATCTTTACCTCATTAATTATTAATATTTTATGTCATAAATCATTTTAACCCAAGGTTTTTGGTCAACACTTTGACCAAGACTTAATTTCATAATCAATACTTTAATATACCCATAAATTCACTTGTAATTCGGCTATACTCCCAAACTTACCACTAATTACAAAATAGCCCCAAAACTTTATAAATTGTTATTTTAACACTTAACACTTACTTAAATTCACCAAAATTCATAATATTAATTCCTATCTTATATCATACTATAAATATACCAATTACCCCTTATGTTCACGGCAATTAATATTTGTACTCTGAACTTTTCAAAAATTACATTTTAACCACATAACTTATTAAAATAGCCATTTAAATACTTGTAGCTATTTTTTAATGTTCCAAAAATTAATAAAATAAGTTTATACACCCATATGTATTTCAAAATTCACCAAACCTCTTGTAATGCTCTCGGCCACAATTAAAATTTATCATATGGTTATAAAACTTGTTTTAAACTTTATAATATGTATATATATATATATGTTTATAGGCCATATAACACTTCTAAAAATTATCCTAATGATTTAGAATGATTATAAACTAAAAATAGAACATAAAATACCTAGACCTTTCGGTTTGAATATATGTGTAACATAATTAATTTTTATGACCTAAATATATACCTTAAGGTAATAATCTTACCTTATATGTTATAAATTATTTCCTTGGCAACATAACCTATAGTTTTTCGGTCTTAATTTATTTAGAGGTTATACAAAATTTTATGCCAAAATTTGAAGCTTAAATCAAACTTAAACTTAATAAACCTTATTTATAAACTTACCCTTAAATCAAGACAATTCTTGTACTTGATTTTTCCTTGAATTTCCAAGCTCCTCAAATGCTATATTGATGTAGATAATTCGAACTCCTTGTACATATGTAGGAGGTCTATTTGTTAGACTTCTAACAAAAGCTTATAAATAATATTTATAGTAATTTTACAAGAGTTTACCTTAGGAATTTAACAAGGTATTTTTGATACACCTTGAGATGATTGAAGATCCAAGTTTCCTTCATGAAATAATGAAGAGAATATGGATTTAGGAGACATAATTTTCGGACATATAGGAGTAAATTGTCTAGGGTTTCCAAACATGAAAATACCTTAGATTAACCTTGATGACTCCTTGAATTTATGTTGAATCA
This sequence comes from Limonium bicolor, assembly GCA_023374045.1. Lineage (NCBI taxonomy): Eukaryota > Viridiplantae > Streptophyta > Magnoliopsida > Caryophyllales > Plumbaginaceae > Limonium > Limonium bicolor. Next base: position 363,981,521 of record CM041777.1, on the reverse strand, counting down.
AGGCAACTCCTTGGAATACAAATTGTTGGCGAATTCTTGTAAGATTGCTAGGATTATTCTTGCTTCAAGACTTGATAGAATTAACTAGGAAATTACATTAAAATGGTGTTAAGAACTAATTCACCATTAATGGAGTTATGAACACTTAGGAGATAAATTAACAATGGAGAGAAGAGATCTTGGAGATACACTTACCAATTCGGTTTAGACATGGCAAGTAGGAAGAATGCTCACGTAGAGCTTTTAGTAGAAGAGAGTGAAGGCAAATCAGATTTTGATTGTTATTATTTAATTATCATTATTTCATATCTTTGTTTATGCTTATTTACATTACTAAATTAGCTACATAATTTTCTTATTCAGCTAGGCATACGGCTGGGTGGAGTTAAGCATCTCCAATTATGTAGCACTAATCGGCTAGAAGGAATGGTTAGAGTTTAATTAGATTAGTTAATGTCATTAGGTATTAGCTTAGGATATATTAGTTTGATAAATATAGCTAACTTATCTTATCTTGCAGGTAGTGCAATCGGCAATGATGGAGCAATCAAACAGCACTACTCCATGTTGGCTACGGTAATGGTGTTGCTAGTAGGTCAAATTTGTTTTGTTGATTGTATAAGTTTAACTAATGTTGTTAATTGTTTTGCTCCTGCAGGTGCGATCGGCTGGACAAGATCCACTTTGATTTGTTAAGTATTAAGCCACTAATCATGCTTATTAGGTAATGTCTTTTCTTGCAGGTGTGGACGGCTGGAGTGGAGCACTTCGGCAACTCCAATTGCTGTAGGTTCACGTAAGGAATTAGCTAGATAGACTAGATTTTGTTTGTTAATTTACATTATGGCAATCATGTAAGTTAGGTCATGGTTTTAGTTGCTTATTCAATCGGTAATCAATCACCCCACTACTGATTTCATACGGCTGCTACATGTCCATTTGATCAAGTGATTCCACTTTGTTTAATTGACTAGGTGAGGTGTGACTAGATTGCACATTATTGTCATTATTTCTAATCTAGCTAACCTTTGTGATTTCCTTGCAGGTAAACCAATGGTGAGAGCTCCTAATGACAATAATATAGGTATATTAACAAATGATATAGGTAGGGATGAGTCATTATGTCACATGACATACTTTTGAAGTAAAACTAGTCAAATTTGACCTTAAATCTCGCCCCACATGGAGATAAATTGGGACTGATTTTTCATTTGATTTTTGTTTCATTATACTGTACTAAGACCATACTAATATGTGTAATAGGTTCCAGCATTTAATTGGTACATTTTTATTATGGCAAAAGATGAAAGTTTTAAGGTAAAAATGTTGATTTTAGGTACCTTTTTGACCTAAAAATCGCCCCCATTTATTCTATGGGTTTAGTACTGACATCAATTGATTTATATGGTCATTTTATCCACTTTTAAGTTTACTAACTCGTGGCTCCTCAAAAACTTCAAAGCATTTGCGTAAAACGCATTTTCGTGACACCCAAAGGTGCGTTTTTTGTGCTTTAAGAATTTTATAAGAATTAATTAGTCGCTATATGTTTCAGGTGTTTATTGACATTTTTTATAGTCAACAATAATATGTTAAGGAGTTACATTGAGTTATATGGGGTTATATAAACTCGTAACACAATTTTCGGGCTACCCAAGCAAAGAGGAGCGTTAAGAAACCCTCCCGGGTATTTTGTCTTGAACTGAGAATTTATCTTGAGAACTTTATCTTAAATGTTCATTACGGTACTATTATGCATTTAGCATGAGGTGTAATGCTTTATTTTATTTTATAAGGTATTTCCGGGACTTTCGGGCCTTAAGGGGCCTTTAAGGGAATGCCCGAGCATATTGTACTTTCACTCAGTTTTAGATGAAGTCCTGCATTCTTAAGATCATATAATGACCCTTGGTTAACTTCATGTGAAGTTTATAGTTTATATAACTTGTTTACTTAAGGTCGGGCTTTAACGCACGTTTTTGACCTTAAGGAATTTAGGTGCGTTTTTAACGCCCAAGTGTTTATATACTTTCTTAGGGTTTCATAATCCCCCAAATAATATTTATAATTCCAGAAATAATATTTATTTACTTATATTTAATTATTTAAATGTTAGGGGTATTTCAGTCTACCCCCCTTAAGAGGACTTCGTCCCGAAGTCATAACTTATATTTGTTCATCCTATGGAATCAAGTTCCTCTTATCTATTCCCTGTATACCTATCATTCCAGGGTGTCAATGTTATATTGACATCTATATATTGCATCACTACTCTGAGTGTATATAATTCCTATAGACAGGTATTCTTTATTCGTGATAACAATATATCACAGCATAATAACTTAATAAATACTGTAAAACAATGCGTGTTCCAACTTCCTAGCTATCCCACTCGGTCATCACTGCACAAGAGCAATACCAAATCCTCAGTCCTACAGAGTGCAGAGGCGTAAACTCTTGGCAGTGAATCTCTTGTGTGATTGTAGGAATAAATATAAATATACTGTAAAGTAATTACGTGCTTCATAAACATCCAAGTGTTACATAGAACACAACCATAACTTATTCAAGTGTCACATAGGACATATCATTAATCACCAAGTGTCACATAGGCAGGGGCGGAGACAGTGGGGGGATGGAGGGAGCAAAACACCCCCCAACATTACTAAATTACATAAAAATATAGTGTAAAAAAATTTTTAAGCAAATTTTTACAAAACCCCCCTAATTATTTGTAATTTTACATATGCCCCCCTCAACTTTTATTTCTGGCTCAGCCCCTGCACATAGGACATACTAATAACCAACCAAATGTCACATAGGACATATCCATCTAACTAATTGCACACATGCGCAACAAACAAATACAAATAATCATACACGAAACCAATATAGACTACAGATATGCAAGTCGCATGTGGTGCTCTACCCCCCTTAAAAAGGGTTACGCCCACGTACCCCTACAATTATACACAAAACGAAAAGAAAATTGTTGGATACTTGTCTCGAATGGAGTCTTCTAACTCCCATGTCGCCTCCTCAATGTCGTGGTTTTACCACAGAGCTTTGACCATTCTAATGGTCTTGTTCCTGGTCTCCCTAGTGTTGGAGTCTAAAATGCGAACTGGGGTCTCCTCATATCTAAGTGTAGAATTTAGCTCGAGTGTCTCGGGCTCTAAGTTATGTGATGGGTGAGGCACATATTGCTTTAGTTGAGAAGTGTGAAACACATTGTGCACTCTCCATAGCTTAACATATGAGTCTAATCTGTAGGCTAATGGGCCCACTCACTCCGTAATAAGGTACGGTCCTATATACTTCGGGCTAAGCTTGCCCTTCTGCCCTAATCTAACAATTCCCTTCATAGGTGAAACTCTAAGGAAGACTCGATCGCCTACTGTGAACTCGAGGTCTCTCCTATGGACGTCAGCATATGACTTCTGTCCGTTTACGAGGTATAGCCCTCAAGAATCTATGTATTCTTTGACATGTTCTCTAGTGCATTAGTATGCTTTTATGTTTGAATCCCGTATATATGGGTGAAGGTGGTCTACTATCTTTTACATTGCCCATATTATTTCATGGCTTGTTTAAACTATTTGTGTATAACACACTTTCATTAATTGCCTCTAGTAGTTGTAATCCTCGGCGCTCGGGTCTTATATTAATATTGGGGTATACTTAAAATCCCTTTCTTTAGGTTATCATCTTGTGATTCCAGTATTTGAGTTTACTGCCGCCATATACGGCTTTCATTTTCAATGTAAAGTATGAGCTACGGTTGAGCCGTGCATCTTATGTATATTACAGTATTGTTTTATATTATTGATTCACCTATTATTGATAGTATATACACGATTATTATCGTCTGTTCATCAGGTATACCACAGTAGGGTCCCTGTTAAGGTTTCTAACAAGGTGTAGTTTCCTCTCAATTAAACATGTTATTGTGGTTGTAAATCAACTCTGGTGAGTATTAATATAATGTTTATACTCTTTATATTCTACCATGTTTATAGGTAGGTTCCCATTTAATATATTGGGTTTTAATTCATAAAGAAAGACATGGAAGTCGATCTTTCCTTCCAGATGGCAGTTTGGCCATAATTTAGAAGGTAGCTTGAGAATACTGTTATTATAAGTAATTTTCTCTTGATCTCATATTTGATTTATTAACACGGTTCATGGGATAATAATAGTTAGTATTTCCCTCATAATTGATTATTTTTCCGACATATGCGGAGTTGTTTTAACTAATTAATCTCCTCGGGGTAACCTAGACAACTTAACTCTTAACTTAGACCATGACAGGTCTGTTACAGAAATTGCATTTTTCTTCTTCTGTTTAATTCCTTTCTTTGCCCAATCAAATCCCAAATGTTCCTACACTTAATCCCACATGTTTAAGCACCTAATTAGGCTTCTAAACATCCTCAAATCCTTTACTAACTTCTTACTTCTTTTCATACTAATTCACACACATAATTTCTACATTTGCATTCCAGCACTTACATTATTTCTCCTAGTTGTGTTTTACTACAGATTTTGGTTCCTACTTCCTCCATACATAATTTCCTCTCCTAATGCCATTTCCAAGGCCTGCAATGCATTATCTTGCCTCTTCAAGTTCAACACTCATTTTACTAGGTCTTGCACACAAGTTCTCATAGTTTCTCCAATACATTCCAACACCTCTTGCTACAGATTTTATAACCTTTCATTCTCTTACCACAACTACTACTCCATAGTTACTAAACATCTCTACTAACTCCAATACACACCTTGGTTCTCCCATTCACCAAGTCATCCAATAATGCACAATTCCTACCAAAATTTTGCCATAGTTCACCTACAATTTCCACTTATCCACATACATACTTTCTTGCCAAAATCATCCCTAATCTAGCCACACCCATACAAGGGTCCTACCAGAACTCAAAACAATCTCAATACACCAATACTCCATCAAGCAACAATACTAATACACATACACAGTACTCTTGGCTCCAAGGCCTACAATTCACATACTTGCTCACAAATTCTCAAACTTCCACAACTACAATACTAATACAATATTTTGGGTTCTTTAATTAGTTTTATCCATTCTCATTACTCTAATGCAGTAAAATATAGCATTAAGAAGGAGATCTTACCTTGAGCTTATAATTCCTTCATTCTATCCAATTCTTCTCTTCCGCTCTTTCTTGCACAAAACCGGCCATATGGGGAATGGAGTTGCCAAACTCCATTCCCATCACCCAAAGCACACAAAACAAGTGCAATTAACATACTAACCCTTAGATTAATGCTAGCTCATTGAAATGCTTAAAACAAAGTTTCTAGGGTTTACTTTTTTAAGCTTTTAAGAGGGGTTTTAGCCCTTGGTTCAAGAAGGTGATTCCACCACCATTGCAAGGTTGAATTGGTGCTCAAAAGAGAGAGAAAAATAGAGCATTATAATGGGCAAAAATCAGCTACAAAAGAAGGTGGAGAAAACTTGAGTTTTTTATGAAGATTTTTACCTTAATGGAGAGAGGAGACTCCAAGCTACACATTGATGCTATTTTCTCTTTGAATGGGGAAAACCCATGGAGATGAACTTCCTCATTTTTGGATTTTGAAAAGAGAGAAGTGTAGAGGAGGATGAGGGGAGTAAGAATATGTAATTATTTTTACATTTGGAGCTCACATGGAGGTAGAGCATAGAGGTAAAGTGGAGAAGCCATTGGAGCTTCTTTGGAGCTTTGAAATAGCCAGCAAGAAGGGAGGAGGAAGAGAGAGAGTACGGTGGGAAGAAGGAAGGAAAGAGAGAATAGAGAAATGAGTGAGTGAGAAGAGAGAGAAGGGATAAAGTACTTTTTACTTTATCTCTTTTTGCTTTTGGCTCCCCTTATTTAACTAGCTAGTTACATTTGTGTGTGAGGGACTTATTAAGCTATTAAAACCGGCCCCCTTACAGTACTACTAGTTGGAGCGTTTTTTGTCTTTTACAGAAAACGCTCGTTTATTTACCCGGTTTAGCACTATTCACTAATTGGGCCCGTTTTCCGGAATTTTCTCGTTTCTTTGATTTTATTGGTTATTAAGCTTCCATTAACGCTTAATTATTGTTATTTGATGATTTATAATTTTTACGGGTTCGTTTGACCACTTAAAGTCACGTTTTCGGGTTTCTCGAAAAACGTGCGTTAAAGCTCTATTAGCGTTTTAATACATTATTTGGATCCGTTTTCTTCGGGAGTTGTTCCCATATATTATTTTGGCCTTATTAAGCCTTAGGACTCCATATAATACGCTAACCGGGGTCTCATACCTCCTACGGTTATTTAACGCTTATTTAGCGTTTTTCGCTTTTTAAGCGTTTCTTTATTTCTTTTGGATTTATTTTTCCATACCAATATTACTTAGGCACCATTAGGCCCTTAAATACCTATTAGGATAATTTTAATCGCTATATTTAAGTTCGGGGTATTTCAATTATGGTTGGAAACCATATAATATAATGGTAAAGGTTATTACATGAAGATAGTTTATAAACTATAAGTTATAAGTTTTTGAGTTCAAATATAGTTTATTACAAGATTAATGGAATATATAATACAATTATTATAATGGATGGTGGGATAGTAATACTATACGATAAATAATGCATGTATACTTGCTACCATAGGTTGTAAAATATATTATGCATGCAACCGTAGGTTACAATACGTACCTATGCATGCGATGAAACAGTTGAATTAAACATACGAGAACGAACGAACTTATGTAAAAGGGTAACACTTATAAACTACCACGAGTTGGAAAAAAAATATAAACTTTTATGTTCTTATGAAACCGACTCCATTATTAAACCGAGTGTTAATACGTACTACGAGTAAGGAGTTTAAAGGATAACGGTACCTTAACTAATAACAGTTGAAATCCGGGGATGTAATACTTGGGTTACTGACATTATTCAGAAATACCGAGTCATTTTGTCATGTGGATTGACACCTAGCGTTCCTCATATTTTTAGATCACATTTCAGACGTGCGCGCTCGACAAGCTTAGTGGACTACAATGCGCATCCTTGGTCTAAGGTGTACGGTATGTAAAGAGGGTTTGATCCGGGTTGTCCTGAGGAATTCCTCGGGCTCGGATTTGTTTGATAACTTGTATGTTATGTGTGTGGTTATGTATGTGATGATGTGTGTTATTGCGTTATTTAATTATGAACGAGCGTCCTACGAGACTAACACTACGTCGACTATAGATCGACTTATATAAACATACATATGCATTTTAATGTGATGACACGATGGTTACTTAATATAATACCTTAGTATTAATATTAAGTATATAATAACCTAAGTAAATCACTTAGGTATGGGATACGATAATGTCGGTCTCTAGAGCATGGATCTCGAACATGAATATAACCTAGATTACTTCTAGGTATGCGTGAGACCCATTGGGCAGCAAATTAATAAATTATATTTTCCATAAAACTAAGAGTTTATCTTAATCCTATAAGATAATTGGTATGAGATGAGGGGAGGAATCCCGGTAGTTTACAAACTACCCGGTGCGCATTTGTGATCACTGAGGGGTATCCGATCGGGTTCCGCTCCAGAAATTTCCCAACGAGCCCTAATTGGATCATGGGTCAGATGGTACCTGCTGTTGGTACACGGCTACGGCCTTTATATGGATGCCTTACGAGGCAAAGTGAACGACTAGGGGCCTCCAGACCTCTGGCAACATGAGCACCTTTGTGTGTACAGGAGGACTATTGGTAAGGTTAATCGGGTTGTCCCAACATGACGCCCAATTGGTAATTAATTAAACATGGTTTGGATGGATGGGTCCTTGAAGGCCAAATAATATTAAACATGGAAACTGTTCGCTAAGATGATTATACACAACATTGTAATTATTCGATATGTTCGTTAATGCAACTGTTGTTTCTGAATTATAATGACTGTTTGGATTGGATGGATGACTATGTGTTTATGCATGATTATTACAGTATTAATTATATCTGTAAACTGGTAAAACATGAAACCAATCTAATATCAAGATGATAAAAATGACAAGTGACCAATAGGGTCTAGGCCCGCATACTCAGCGTTTATCGCTGAGCCTTTATGGCATTGTTGCAGGTTGCTGATCAACGTCGAAGCTGAAGTGCGGGATCAGGGTAGCTAGGGTTTTACTTTAAATACCGCACATGGAATTCAATTGTATATCAATGCTAGAATGTGGATTGTATTATGGTACGGTTGTGTATATTCGGGATTGGGTAGATGCTCACTTGTCGACGGTTATGGTTTTTGGACTTAGTATGATGTGTAGGATTTATCTCGCTGTCACATCGGTTTAGTAGTGCTGTTTATTTTGGTTGTTGGATTTAGTTTCTGCTTCGTTACAAGCATGGGCGAGTAATGGCAGGTGACACCCATGTGAGATTAATGTTGTTTATTCTTTCGCTGTAAGACGTCTTTTAATTATGTTACGTGAGGGATTATTACGTGTTTAACGAGAGGGGTGTTACATGCAGTTCAAAAAAAAAGTATAAAGTTGGCAATACTCATGCCCATGATGTAAATATACCATATTCTTTAGGTACAAGGTAAAACAGTTATTTAAGTTCTTTCCCGAAATTTTCTCTCTTCATCACGTTGATTTAGAAAGTTTTCATAACGCAAGTTGATATTATTATTACTCTTTACTCAATAAGAGGTTGATGATGTTAGAAAAATCTCCTGATCTTGCAAGTCTGTGTGGCTCTTTGTGCTTTATACTCTAGTTTTTGTTCTCACCGCATCTTATTGGTTAATAAGTCAAGCAAAAAGTATCTACTTGGTGCACAAGTTATCTGCTAGTATTGCTCTGTTCTTGTATACTGTGAGTGAAAATTGGCTTCAACTATGTTGTTAAAATAGACTTAATGAGAAGCTGTTTCGTGTATACTCTGTTGCCTGTTATTTCATTCTCTGGTTTTTTGTTGATAAGATTGATATGGGTGTTTATCTTGATGCATCTTGATAAATGCATCTGTAGATACATTATACTCCGTGGATAACCTGGCCATATCAACTTCATAAGATCATAGGATAGATATGTGCATGTTATTTCATTCTCTGTAGATACATTTTAATTTCCGAGTAAATAAACTTATCCTGTTACCTTGACCATGGTTTTTTGAGAAATATTATGAAGATCAAACAACAGAAATGTAAAATTTGTTTCTTTATCTCCTCCATATCACTCTTTTGTCTAGGGTTGTCAGATAAGTAGGGAGAGTGCTGATGGAGAGAGTGTCTGCTGCGACAATGTTAGAGCTCTATTTGATGAACTACCAACTCTGCAACTGATCGTAGAGATTACTGCTTTCCCTGCTTGACCTCTTTCTGAGGAGGATTATGCTAAAGATGAGAAACTGGAAAGAGTGCTCCAATCTTCGTCTTCAACTTGATTTTGTTTCTAATTTTGACAACCTACTGGTTTCTTAATGTAAAGTTGGTGAATGTGACATGTGTATAAAGATGGTCTCTGTAAAACTTAAATCTGTTGACAATCAAAACATGCTTAGCTACCAACTGGGGATGTAAGTTTCATTGTGTCACTTTGCTGAATAAGTTTAGACGTTGATACTTGAAAGTTGGTTTTATTTGGCATGAATGTGATGTAAACATGGCTTCTATAGTCCTTGTACCTACTGATATCTTAATGTAAAGTTGGGCAAAGCAAACTATATTGGTTCCTTCTTTTTCTTGATGTTTTTGATCTGGTCACTTACTTTCTCATCTGGTTAGAGTTGGGACCTGTTGTACTACGAAATTGTTGGTCTTTCGTCAATGCCCATGCGTAATGATGCTAGCAGCTGTCTCCGTTAAATAAATTTATAACTACAATGCGGGCTGAAATCAATTTATTGTCTAAATTAGTCTCTGAAGAGTACAAACAATTTAGCGTCTGAAGATCTAAATTAGCGTCCGATGAGTAGAAGCAATTTAACGTCCAAAAAATATTGGACGCAAAGTTGTATTAAATTTGTCTTCAACTAGTTAGCGTCTGATTAAGAGGCTTGCGACCATTTCATAAACGCTATTTAGCGTCCGATTGTGGACGCTAACAAATAGATGCTAAATAGAGTCTGGAAAAAAATGGACGCCAAGTGGACGCAAATTCACGTGTGCGGACGCAAAAAAGAAATTAGCGTCCAGACTTTTAGCGTCCGACGAGCATCGGACACTAAACATCAAAAATCAGACACTAATCACATTTAGATGTATCTTAATCAATGTTCTAGGAGCAGGAAAAGCAATTTAGGAATCGCATGATGCATCTAATGAACAACGATATTACGCAAATTTACCATAAGTGGTTAGCTAGGTAACCCAATTATGAAGGAAAAAAAATGAGGGGAAGTGACATAACCAAAGTGATATGCCCGACACGAGAGAGTATTTAGTTTATACTGTAGATTATCTTATAGTAACTACGCTATGCTCTCTCCTCTCTCTATACCCTCTCCCCGGCTCACCACCCCCAACACCAACCATGCCTAACCACATACCACCGATAGCTTCGCTGCACAACCCACACCAGCCACAGCAACCACTCCAAACTACACAAAATCATCCGGATACCACCAAATCTCTGTCGCCATCCCAATTTCCTCATAGTCTACCCAAAATCACCATACAAATTAAACCCCAATCCACCAAATTTTCTCCGTCACATCCCCAGAACTCCAAAATCTCAACAATCCCTAACTACCCTTTTCCCCACATTCACATCGGCATAGCATAGCATAATCTACATTTGCGAGCTTTAGCATCTGAGCAGGAGCGATGCAAGGAACAGGATTTGCACGGTCTCCCCCCCCCCCGGGACTCCAAAATGGTGTTTGTTGATAATATTCAGGATGATACGACGCTTGGGACACTCTGGAAAGTATTCAACCCCTATGGAAGGATAGAAAACCTGGTCCGACCCACAAAAGGCGTATAGCTACCAACACGAGATACGCTTTCGTTGAGTATGAATGTGTAGAATACGCTGAGCAGGCAATACGGGACACAAATGGGATGTGGGTGAACGGAATGAGGCTTCAGACACAATTTGCAAGACCCCAACGTAAGAGGAGACCCACAGGACATTTCCAGTATTCAGCACCAGCACCTCAGCAAGCATGGTCCAGGGGACCTATTGCACACGAAGAGTCAATCCAGCCCCAGCCAACCCAGTACCCAGGTGAAAGAGACCCCAAAGGAAATCCGGTCAAGTTAGCGCCGTCTGGGGTGCTGATTTCAAGTATGGATAGAAGCATCAAAGTTCGATCCAAAGTCAAAACCACAAATGAAGGAGTTAAGAAGGGGCTGCCAGGGAACGAGCGAATTGAACATATTATAAGCTCATCTGCGTATGAGTACATTGTGATTTTTTATACCAAAGGGGACCAACTTCGATTTTTACAGTGTGGAAAATGGAATAAAGATCTGTGGATGGTTGAGAAGTGAGAAGATGGAGTTTTTCAACATAATCGAATGGGAAGCGTTGCTGTACGTGGGTTGCCTCCGCAAGCCTGGTCTGAGCGCTCAGTTAGAGCAGTGCTGACGAAATTTGGTGAAGTAATTGAGATCAAAACAAACATGGATGTACCGCCATCAAGCATGGAAGTATTTGTAACAATGGAAATACACAGCCCCAAGATCGTCAATGAGGAAGTGGAGATTCTGTTTGACAACGTGAGTTCCTCCGTAGGCATCATTGAAGTTTGGTCCAATTAATTGGGGACAAAAGCAGCGGCAGGTGTGGCCGTGATTGATCAAAACCCGGAGATGTCATCAAAGTCGCCGGAGAAGTGCAGGAGTCAGGTGAATTACTCGGCCAGAGCCATCGGTGAGTGCAATAGTGTAACGACAAAAAAGTTCTTTGAGCCTGGAGCCAATCAAGTCTGGAGTGCGGAAGAGGTAGCGACGCTCATTGGAATGTGTAGAATGATAATGGAGCATGTTAGGACAAAAAATACTTTTTGTATTGGGAACACCCAAAGTAATGATCATGAGTGGGGCAAAGGTGATAGAACTCGTGGTGGAAGTACAATAAACTGCCACATAGTACCGATCGAGGAATTGAATGATGACTCAAAAGGAGTGGAAGAGCCACACGTGGCTGAAGTGGAGCAGGTATTATCAAATGAACAGATGCGGGATACGAGTATTACTGAGGGAGAAGCTAAAGATAGTATGCAAATGGGCCAGACAGGAACTGCGGTCGAAGTGGCCCAACAGGATAATCTGTCTCCGCAACAATTAACAGTCTCAGGTAGTGGGGCCCAAGGTACAAGCAACGCCGTGGGTTCTCCCATAATTAGTCTATGTAAACTTACCCAACAGTGGAGCCCCCACTCCAGTTATAGCTGATGCGTTGGAGGAGATAAGTCTAAACTCATTCTCACCCCTGGAAAACCCTATGTGCAGCCGGCGCACAAATCAGCACGACAAAACAAGAAGGGAACTACAAAAACAAAAACACATCTCATCTCAGCAGAAGCAAGAAAGTGTTTTAAATATGGCCAACAGTTGAAAATTACTTCCCCTTTCCCGGCAAAGTCTCTGGCGAATATCGACCGTATTCTTAGGAACCAACACAAGGGTAGGAGAATCAGTCCCAATGACACAAAGCATCGCGTTTTACAACATCAGAGGAATACGAAGACCGGAGAAATGGGCCATGGTGAAGAAAGATCTGAGGAGGACACAAGCAGCAATGATCGGTCTCCTGGAGACCCATCACACTAGCCCTTGCAGTAAGAAGTGGAATCTCTGGGGTGCAGGTAAAGTTACCGAGTGGTCAGAAGTATATGCAACGGGTCATTCTGGTGGACTTATTATAGCCTGGTCACCCAATGAGATTGACACACATGAGGTAGCTAGAGGGGGACGATGGATAGCAATGGAGGTGCAGTTAAATCAACATCAGTTTCAAGGGGTGATAATATTTGTGTATAATCCCACCAGCGCAGAGGGGAGACGGGAAGTGTACCAGGAACTGCTTTGTAACACCCCTAACCTTAAACCTGTAATGACGTCATAACTCGTAGCATAATAAATAGCAAATCGCAGCGGAAAATAAAACTATCTAACCTTGGTGTTACACGCCGTCACTCCCCTTGTGAGTAACAAGGCAACCTTACTCTTCCCAACATTACAACTTCACACGCTGTGATGAATACTGAGCACTCTAACTATTACAATCTAAAACCAACTAAATGAGCAACCAACTGAATACATCATCCTCCTTAATACATTACAAAATAAAACCGACGGTGTTTTGTTGAAAACACTTCAGCTACCCCCGTGTCCCACGCTCCGGCTTGAGTCATCTTCAACAACCTGGAATTTTTGGCCCACTAAAGGGCTCAGCAATCGAAATGCTGGTATGCTAAATGTAGTCTTAAATCATTTGGATTCCTTAAGTCGTTTTAGCCATCTTGATATTAGATTCATTACATACAATGCCGGTTTATAATGATAACAGAAATAATTGTAAACACTTAACAAACACATAACAATCCACCTGTAAACACCAGTGTACAATAGTACACAACACCAATAACCACACAACAACCACCACACAACAATAACCAATAATCACACATTAGTAAACCATAACAATAATCAAACAAGATACACGTAATAAACTGTACTTGTTAGTTAGTCACTTGGCTCTTATCCTTTAAACCAATCATTTAACCTTTTCCAATTAATTTCCAAAGTGTCATGATAAGACAAACCTTAATAACCTGTGGAAATGGACAGTGTGTCCCACTGGGTTCCAAAGGAACCGTTACCAGCTGACCTTATGGCCCTGAATAAATATATGTATTAACCGATCCGGTCGAAACTGTGCACCAACGGCAGTGCATTCCGCCATCCCCGAATGTGGCTGATGGATTTCGAGTGACTCCATTGTAGTCTCTCGTAGTGATCATAATGCGCAACCAGAAAGTCGAAACAATCCGGATTCCTCTCTTAATAAGTTAGCCCTTTTTGTCAGTAACATAATAACCAATATTTGAATTAAGACCTTAACAGTTGACCATTGTTAGGTTCAATAATACCTAAATGTCAGTTAGTCTTTTCCCCAGTTTAGATGTATAAACTTTCAGTCATAAGACGTTCGCGTATAAAATACAACGCAACAGTTTGAACAATACGGTTCACAATATCATATACATAAAATCACAGATATCGCTCTTAAACGATTAACACATAATGTCTGGACCTTAGGATAATCCTTAGGACATTCAGACCACACAATTACATACCGTTCACCAAGAAACTGCTAGCTTGTCAGGTTCCTGTTCAGTAGTTCCTTCCCGTACGCTGTTATTTGAACATGCAATACCGGGTAATATTAATATAACTATTCATTAAGTATTACAGTACTGTTACTGTAGAGTTTATTCTCGTCGTATATAGCTCCGTATGTTATTTATTTCCCCCTGTTAACTTAACAGTGGTTCTAGATAACCTACCAGTTCATTATTTTGTGAAGCTCACATGTGATAATTATCATTTATACGGTACATCTTTACTTCATTAATTATATACTTATTTTTTCCACTTATCATTTACATTATATCCCTTGGTCATTTTTATTATAACCAAAATTATTTTATAAACTTTATATTATATTCCTTAATATACCATAATACATTATATACTTAGTTTCACTTCCTTGCCTTATTAAATTACAAAACCAATCTTATTAACTCGGTATTTATATATTATACCCAACAACTTATAAATTACTAAATAACCACATATAATTTTCCGGTATCATAATTGATCCCGTTAACTTTTACAACTTAACAAATATCCATATACTTTTATAATTTATTAAATACCCTTATCAATTTTGAAAATTGCAAAACAATTATATTAACTTCTATAAATTGCCAAATAACCTTATAACTTTTATAATTCACCAATTTCCCACATTAACCTTTGTAACTATTAATTAACCACCTAATTTTTTACAAATCACCAAAATGCTCTTACTATTTCGGTAATTACAGATTAATACCACCAATCTTATAAATTATCAATTAAGCCCTTAAGCTCTTCGGTTAAATCATATAGTTTCTATATTTACACTTTTAACCCCAACACTTTATATAAGTTACTTATTAACTTATAAACTATAGTTTAAATATTTTATTTCCTTAAATAATCAAAGTAACCCATATCTTTTCTTAAATTATATTTCCGCCCATATTAAATTCTATCTTTCATATATACTTCCATAAATTACATATTCACCCCATAACTTTTATAAACTTAATATTTTATGTCATAAATCATTTTAACCCAAAGTTTTTGGTCAACACTTTGACCAAGACTTAATTTCACAATTAATACTTTAATATACCCATAAAATCATAAATAATTCTCGGCCATACCTTATATTTCCCAATAATTACAAAATAGCCCCAAAACTTTATAAAATGTTATTTTAACACTTAAACACTTATTTAAATTCTCCAAAATTCATAATATTAATTCCTACCTTATATTATACTATAATTATACCAAACTCACCCCTTTATTCTCGGTAATTTTATCAAGCACCCCAAACTTTTCAAAATTTATATTTTAGCCACATAATTTATTAAACTAGCCATTTAAATACTTGTTGCTATTTTTAATGTTCCAAAAATTTATAAGTTAATACACTTATATGTATTTCAAAATTCACTAAATCTCCCATATTGTTCTCGGCCACAATTAAATTTTATCATATGCTTTTAAAACTTGTTTTGAACTTTATAATATATATATATATGTATATATGCCATATAACACCTCTAAAAATTATGTTAATGACTTAGGATGATTATAAACTAAAAATAGAACATTTAATTCCTAAACCATTCGGTTTCAACATCTATGTAACATAATTAATTTTTATGACCTAAATATATACCTTAATGTAATAATCTTACCTTATATGTTATAGATTATTTTTCTTGATACTTTAACTTAATAATTTTTCGGCCCTAATATTAACATGGCCTTAACATAATTTTTATACTAAATTTTGAAGCTTAAATTAAGCTTAAACTTAATAAACCTTACTTATATAAACTTACCCTTAAATCAAGACAATTCGTGTACTTGATTTTTCCTTGAATTTCCAAGCTCTCCAAATGTTATTTGATGTAGAGAATTTGAACTCCTTGTACATATGTAGGAGATCTATTTGTTAGATTTCTAACAAGAGTTTATAGATAATATTTGTAGTAATTTTACAAGAGTTCACTACAAGAATATGGATCTATGGGGGCAATTTTTATAACATCAAGGGAGGCAATATAAATTTGCCTCCAAACAGAGATCAAAGGGGGCGAGCAGTTTATCGCCTCTAATGTCATGATCAACAGGGGCGAGTTAAGTACTTGTTGTTGTATTTATTATCAATGGGGGCGAGTTTATCAGTTGCCTTTTAAATTTATGATCAACGGGGGCGAGGGTTTTAGTCGCTGCTATTTTTTCGATCAACGGGGGCGACTCCGGATATTTTGCCTCCGTTGGTATGGTGCTCGCGTCAGCCTATGACATCTATGGGGGCGATATGATCTAGGTCGCCTTGGTTGCTTAGTGTCTAATCGGGGCGAGTTTAGTCGCCTCTCATGACCGATCTACGGAGGCAACCTAATTTGGTCGCCCCCATTGTTTTATAAGTAAACTCGCGCAAAAACAAACGCTCTATTCTCGACTTGACCAATCTGCTTGCTTTCTATACTACTTCTTCAGCGCTTCCTATTCTCGCCTTGACCTCATTCTCCATCCTCCCTTCATCTCCGTTGAGTGCAACTATGAGCTCCAACTTTATCATCTACTCTAGTTAAATTTGGGGAAATTTTGGAAATTTGGGTTCTATCTCCATCTCTATCATCTCCAGCAGTGGGCGGTTCATTTCTTCAGTCTCCACACTCCCTTCATCTCTGTGTTGATTTTGGGATCGTCTCTCTAACTTGCAAGCTGGTTAGTTTTATTTACCCCATTAATGAGCAATATGTTGGTAACGTCAAAAAGCATTTGCTTCTTTTCTGAATGCCATGTTGGTTCATCAATCGTCAATTTCCCTGCGGCAGGCAATATGTTTTGTATGAAACTCGTACAAAGCTGCTTCCTGGAACTTACAGTGACTGGAATAAGCAATTGTTTTCTTTCTCATCTAGTCGCGTCTACTCGATTTCATGTCTGTCGAATCGAACAGGTATGTAACCTTTGTCTAGGAATTCTCCCTAATCCCTTCGATCTCCATGGCTAGGGTTAGGGATTTTTCTTTCTAATTTGTGCATGCTTTTGTTTAACCACTGTCAATTTCCTTCATCGATTTTCTTCTTCTTTAACGCTAGCCACCATGTGTGCTTGCGGCTGATTCTAGAGAAGGTAGTTGCCGCTCTTAATTTACTTGCGGCTGATTCTAGCCACCATGCTTTTGTGTTTCTTATGCAGTTACGAGCATAGCTTGTGTTTCTAGATATATATATATCTAGCTTCTAGCCTTCTACTAGCATCAGTTCAATAATGTATGGAAACATAGTACATAAACATGCCAGTCAATAATGTACTAACTGCTATCCGTTTATACTAAATTTCTCTAAGGTTATATTAAAGTATCTAGAGTATTGCTCTGCTATCAAAAGGAAGAGTATTGCTCTGCTACCTGCTAGTATAGTGTTTTAATTTCAACTACTGCAAATATAAACGTACCAATGTGGATGAAAAGGAAAGAGTATTGTTCTGTTAGGTGATGGGCGATATTGATGATGGGTGTGTTATAAACTAGCTAGGCTAGTGCTAGAGAAGAGGTAGATGGGATTGAAAACCAGCAACTCAATCACTCTCTCTTCTCATCCTACTGTTATTCTATGACATCCTTCTCCTTGTTTAATACTTGAAGTTCTTTTGAGAGCTCTTTTAAATCTCTGTACAGATCCTTATATTGTTCCTGCACCTCAAGCACATTGTTATACACAGTTGTCCATTTGAATTTTTATTTTCTGGATTTTAAATGGTTGTTCAATTAAGATGCTATTGTGTTTTGTTGTTCAAGAACCTGATGAGAGGAAGCCCATTTTCTACAGATGCTTGTCCTGTTTTAACATCTTCATGTGCTCAGGTATATATATGGCATCCACCACTGAGATGGTGAGATTTCTTATCAATATTTTAATTCACTATAATTTATATACCGTTCATCCCGGATAACAATGCACGTTTTTGTAATTTTATATTTGATGATCGTGTCATGTATAGTTCTGGAGCCCAGTTTAGTTTACATATATATTTAGCCCATATTTGACTAAATTGTTGTTGTCGGTTTATTCAGATTGGTTTTGGAGACGCGGGGACAATCCAAAAGGTCCCTCAAGCTACTACGAATTTATAGAAGGTCAACGTGTTATAAGACAAGATGATCCTCAATTCTCTCCGTCTCAAAGACCCACAGTCGTCATTGTCAATAAACCTGGTAAAACATTAACTATTTGTGTAATTTTTCTGTGCTGCCTCTTACCACTTGAGTCAACTTAATTGTGAATTTTCTTTTATAATTAATTACCGATGAGTTTTGAACCAGAACCATTGATTGATTTTTGGATATCTCGTGACAGTTGTTTAAACTTCAGTAATAATGCATAAGAGCTTAAATAAACGATTGATTGGTTTTGAACCAAAACCAAAAGGCAGGACATTCATTTGTGGGTAGAGCTTAAACCTCAGTAATAATGCATAAGAGCTTGCTGTTGAGTTACAGTTGTTGTAGCAATTTTGTCACCTAACCGTAAGATGCTAGTCCTTCCAAATTATTAAAACGTTCTAATTGATTACTGTCTTTCCAGAGCCTGCTGTTCCAGCCTTAAATTAAATTTTCCTAGAAGCAAGAAGAGAATCATACCCCTTAAGTAACTGAAGTGGTTTTTAAACCTCAACAGGGTACAGTAGGAACCATGGGGTTCCATTGTACGGTTACTAGCATGCAATTAAGGTCCCTGCTACCCTGGTAGTTGTGTCTTTGTCAGGTATTTTTCTTGTTTGATTATAAGTTCTCTGAACAAATATTAAGAGCGACATAAGGTGGAAAAAAATCTCTACTATGCCAATTGGTTAATCTTTAATGATGATGGTCAGCAGTGAATACTATCAATGAAATTGCATTAAGTTATGTCTGCTACTGTGTTTTAACCGTTGTGTTGCGTACTTATTGCTCCCTCACATATGTCTTTTTCTTTGTATGAGTGATCCTAATATTCTTTTGATAAAATAAAACCACTGTTGGTAAGTTGGATGTTGTAAATTCACTTGGAGAATTGTACTTGATGAGCGTATTAACTGAGGAACGCAAACTTTTGGATACAGTTGACGTCAAATGGTGAGATTACCTTTGGATCCCATATATTCCAAGGTTCTCATTCTAGCAAGTCAGTTTGATTGTCTGAAGGAAATGTTGATAACGGTAGCAATGTTATGAAGAGGTAAGCATATATAACCATATTGTTTTCATCCTTTATTTGCAAGAATATTTGTTTTCACATTCTACAGTCAAATTTAGTGAAATGTTGAATAGATGGGTCTTCATGGTGCATCTTGTGGAGACAACATGGAACAATTCCTTAAATGCTTACTGGTTCTTTCTCTCTGAAGGTGGCATTGAGGCTACCTGGTGGTACATACAGGTAGGTAATTGTTGCTCTGGTTTTTGGTTCTATAATTCATTCTTATTCATTACTTCTGCTGAATCACTATATAGAGACTCCTACGAGTTGGTTCGTGGTGATACCAATTTCATTATATTTATAGGAACATTCAATAGTGTTCGTTGGTGGTGATTGAATTTTATTGTGATCCAAGAGTAGTTTTTGTGGACAGTAATTGATTATCTGAATGTAAGTTAATGTTCTCTGCGGGCTGGTTGGGTTGCAGCTGGATGCTTCATTTGCCCTCTTCAAAAGTGGTTGTACACATCACTAATCCATTCCGAAACCCATTCTGAAATCTCAAATGGGATCATTTCTTTTGTACTCCTCTAATGAACTTATGATGATGCTGGGTGGATGCAATTTTTTATCTCTGCTCACCATCAACCCATGGTTGAAGTGACATCGGTTTCTTCAGGTAATATTTGTTTGCTGCTAAAAATCTGAAAAGTTTCTTTTGTCTGGTGATTATCTCCCAACTCTTTAAAATATTTTCAGTATCAATCGCACACACATCAAAGCTTGGATATTGCTGAAATTTCTTTAATCTTTGCTTTCAAATATATACGTAGTGGTATTTGAATTTAGTATTACTATATTATTTTAATATAGTTTTAAAAAATGTTGTTCATGTCATTGTTTTTAACTTGGTACTAATTTTTTCCCTGACAAGGCTTTTTCCCATCTTCAAATCATGTACCACTGTACATGAATTCTGCTTCCTAGTTTTTTTACTCCATACTTGTGAAATGCCATTTATGTGTCACGGTGCTTCATATTTTCCCTGACGTTTTTTGTTATTCGGAATAATTAATAGGTTAGTGAAGAAGTTGAGCGTGGTTTGGCAAAGTTGGGTACTCCCAGACTTGCTGCAAGGTACATTAATTCCGAAAACTTCACACAATGCATGCAGAATTGCAATTTATATCTCTTTGTCCTTGCTAGTACGACTTGACCTGAAACTTTACTTGAAGTGTAATCAGTATCTCAAGTGTAGCATTGATAACAAAAAACTTCTGGTATCAGTGACCTTTTTCTATTAAAATTTGGATCTTTATCTATCCACTCCATTCTTCATCTGACAATTATTCATGTTCTGTTCTGCTCTTCGTTAGGGGAGAGAGCAGCTTGCATATATTGATCGTAACTACAAAGATGGAAGGCTTCTGTATGCGTTTGTTGTTTACTTTTCCACATTGACTGTTATACAGTAGGATTATTATTCGTTGTAGATTTGAAAATTAAGCTGGTAGTTGTATAAGTGTGGTATTATGAATGACACCAGAATCGTTAGGAGAGGTCAAAATCTCTGAGCATTTACACAGGCATGTAAATTTGGAAAATTGTAGTGGAGCTAGAGGCTAGAGTTGATAATGTTGGATCGGTTGATGTCTGCTTGGAAAAGAGCCATTTGAAAAATACATGTGTGTGTGGCAGGTTGCTGAAAATCTTGCTCAACTCATGTACAGTGTCTTGATGACCGGGTATATGTTTAGAAATGCACAGTTCCTTTTGGAACTTCAACCAAATCTGGACCAGGCTGTTATGAAATGAATTAGCTTTTTTTTAGGTTTCAGTTTATAACATCAATTTTCAGTTGCATCACTCTATTATCTTTGACTTGAACCATTTCTCATACCTTCTCTCTGATTGTTCACTTATTATTTATTATGCAGATGCTGACGTGCACCTAGCAAGGAGGATAAGACGTGATACGGTTGAGAAAGACAGAGATAGTAGTATGGTGTTTGATCAGGTTGTTTTGATCTGAATATCCTTATGTGTTGATGCTTCCTTCCTTTCTGTGAATCATGTATTCCAAAGTAAGCTTGACTGCTGCCCCTCATAAAACAGTTGACCACAATCTAATCTGTTCCTCTGTGACAGTCTGATGTCCATGTAGGTGAGGTGTAATTGAAACACTTGTCGGCATTTGAGATGGAAGATAGTGTAGACAAAGGGCAAAAGAGTGTGTGTTAAGGGTGAAATGTTTCCTTCATTGTAATTATATGCATGCCGACAACTATTGAATGATACTTGTGTGTAATTGAAACTTTTATGACATTATAAAAAAATTGGATTTGTGAGTCACTGCTTCGGTAACTATGATATTGTGCTGAATCTCTCATGTCATCCTCATCTTGCAGCAAATTAATTTGGAGGTTCTTCAATGTGATTTTATTTTTTTTTTCCTAAAAAAACTCAACGAGGGCAACAAAGATCGCCCTAATAGACAAACAAAACAGGACAACTAAAACGACTTGCCACCATTGAAAGCAATCAAAGAGGGCGACTAAATGAGCTCGTCACCATAGAAGGCAATCAAAGGGGGCGACTAAATGAGCTCGTCACCATAGATGACAATCAAAGGGGGCGACTTACTGAGTCGCCACCATAGAATGTGGTGAACTTGTACTAGGGTAAAGACTAAAGAGGCGACTCTTTAAAACTTGCCACCGTTGACCACAAACGGGGGCGACCACAGTAAGTCGCCCCTGTTGATCCTCAATCAAATAGAGCAACAAATGTTGCTTCCTTTGCTACAGGTCAAAGAGGGCGACCTTAATTGCCCTCATAGATCAAGTCAAACAGGGCAAGCGAAATCGGTCGTCACCATAGTCTAACATGGCATATTTTCAGAGGCAACCCTAAGGGCAATTGTTTACTCGCCCTTATAGGCTAACGTGGCAAGTTATTGATCTATTAGGGCAATAAAAGTTGCCCTCATATATCTAATATGTTGTAGTGGTTTACCTTAGGAATTTAACAAGGTATTTTTGATACTCCTTGTGATGATTGTAGACCCAAGTTCCCTTCATGAAATAATGAAGAAAATATTGGTTTAGAAGTTCCTAGATTTTCGAAAATGGTATAGAATGTTTTATCAAGATTTTCAACATAAAAATATACCTTATCTTGATCTTGTTGTTCCTTGTATTGTTGTTGAATTTAGGAACCACCTTGGAGCATATATGCTTGGCGAAAATTGTAGGAATTCCTAGGATGATTTCTTGCTTCAAGACTTGATAGAATTAACTAGGAAATTACATTAAAATGGTGTTAAGAACTAGTACACCATTAATGGAGTTATTAGAACTTAGGAATTTGCTTAGGAAATAAAGAAAAGAGAGAGAGAGAGCTTAGAGAATACTTACATTCGGTAGTGAGGTGTGGGCAAATGAGGTGAACACTCACGTAAGCTTTAGTAGGAGATCATTAAAATCTGATTAACATTGTTTATTGTCATTATTGAATATCTTTGTTTATGTTTAAATTTTGATTTCATAATTTGGTGAATATGGTCGCTCCACTTCAGTACCACTACGATTGTTTGGAGCATGATAGAGCTTAGTATCTTACAATTATTGTAGTACCAATCGGCTAAAGCATTGGTTGTTAATTGTTTTGATTAGTTAATTTTTAGGCTTTATTAGGTTGATTTAATGATGCTAACCTATCTTATCTTGCAGGTCTTGATCGGTTGGAAAGGAGTGGAGTAAATGGAGCTCCACTTGCTGTAGGTTACGGCTGCATGGGGCTTTAAGAACCCACCAAAATTAGTTAATAGTAGACTTAACAATTATTCATGTTTTGTTAAGTTGTTAATGAATCTAACTTGTTTGTTTATGCAGGTGGTGGTGGTGATCGTACTCAATGGAGGTAGCAGCTCCATTGCTTGCATACCTACGGTAGTGCTATGCTAGAAGGTATAGTTAGACTTTGTTTTGTATTAGATTAATTATTGCTGTTAACTTGCTTGGTCCTTGCAGGTGGAGGAGGCCGGCGGTAATGGAGCACCAAGCAGCTCCATTATGAAGTAATTAAGTGGCTCTCCATGGTGAACCTTACGGTAGTGCATAGGTAGGTTACTACTTTTGATTGTTAATTATCTCCATTATCAGCACTAATAATTCTTGTCCATGCAGGTGGATGGACGTCATTCATGGAGCACTACAGCAGCATTTCAGCAACTCCATTTCAAGCTCACTTACGGTAATCAATTGGTTAGATTGCTAGTCTACATTTTTGTTTATATGCATTAGTGTAATTAACATTGTTACTTTTCTTATGTTGCAGGTTATACGTATGGAGGAGTTTATTCTACTGATTATATTAGTTACATTGAGACACATCACATGCTAGGATGAGTCACATAGCATTAGGCAATATTTTGTCAAAAATTAGCCAATTATGGCATACATTTACGCAAGGTATGGGGCTCATATGGGACTAATTTTTCCTTTGATTTTTGTTACACTATATTGTACTAAGATCATACTAATATGTGTAATAGGTTCCAGCATTTAATTGGTACCTTTTTATTATGATAAGAGATGAAAGTTTTAAGGTAAAAATGCTGATTTTAGGTACCTTTTTGCACCTAAAAATCGGCCCCATTTATACTATGAGTTTAGTACTGCCATCAATTGATTTAGATGGTCATTTTATCCACTTTTCAGTTTATCAACTCGTGGCTCCTCAAAAACTTCAAGGCAATTGCGTAAAACGCATTTTTGTGACACCCGAAGGTGCGTTTTTTGTGCTTTAAGGATTTTTTTCTGGGAATTAATTAGTCGCTATGACTTCCAAGTGTTTATTGACATTGTTTATAGTCAATAATAATATTTTAAGGTGTTACCTTGAATTATATGGGGTTATATAAACTTGTAACTCAATTTTTGGGCTAAAGGGGCACTCCCGAGGTAAAAGGAGCGTTAAGAAATTCCCCCGAGCTCTTTGTTTATTTTTGAAGAATTAGCTTGGGAATTCTCTTTAAAATAATTAATAATAATTTTAGGAACTCTAAGAATAATTTATATAGGGGTTCGTGCCACCTTGGCATTCCTCCTAGGCATTCCCGGGCCTTTATGGGGCCCACATCGGGAACTTCCGAGAACTTTGTATTTTTACTCAGTTCTAACTGAGAACTTGTATCTTAAAGATCATAAAATGATCCTTGGTTAAATTCATATAATGTCCATAGCTTATATAATTGTTTAACTTAAGGTCGGGCTTTTAACGCTCGTTTCTGACCTTAAGGAGTTTGGGTGCGTTTTTAACGCCCAAGTGTTAATATGCTTTCTTAGGGTTTAATAATCCCCCAAATAATATTTATAATTCCTCAAATAATATTTATTTACTTATTTAAATGTTAGGGGTATTTCATGCTTGACTACAAAGGAAACATTAATTTACCAATCCTAATTGTAGGAGATTTCAATGAGGTGAGAAGAGGGGATGAGAGGAAAGGCGGGAGGTCAGCAACTCCAACTGCCTCAATGAGGGATCTAAATAGCTGTATCGAAAATATGGAAGTGGCTGAAATTGAATTGAAAGGTTGCAAATATACCTGGGCACGAACGGGCATGATGAGTAAAATTGACAGAGCGTTCTGCTCTAATGAATGGTTAATGATGTTCCCCCATGTGGTACTAAGAGGGCAGCCGTGGAAACTATCGGATCACCGATTTATATGGGTACAAATTCAGGAGGTAGATTGGGGCCCAAGACCATTCCGTTTCCTAGATATGTGGATGGAGGATGAGAATTTTAAGGCCTTTTTTGAGAAGGAGTGGCAACAGCAACCTGGAAATGTGCTTCATCAGAAATTAAAAACGATGAAACAGGTACTAAAAAAGTGGAATGTGGAGGTATTTGGGAAATTTAACTCAATTCTGGAGAAACAGTCGGAGGAACTTAAATTATTGGATCAGCAAGATGAAAGGAACGGGGCCAGTAAAGCACGAATTCAAAGAAGAGGGGAGATAAAGGATGAAATGTGTAAAACGCTGCGAAGAGAGGAACAGTACTGGTTTCAAATGGCGAGGGAGAAACATATTAGATTTGGTGATCTCAATTCCAGGTACTTTCACCGGAAAGCTACAGTAAATCGGAACAATAACAGAATCTCGGCATTGGTTGTTGATGGAAGGATGTCCTGTACCCGTAGTAATCAGAAAAGAAATAAGGAGATATTTAAGTGAACTATACCGTGTGGACTTTGCTTCGGGCTCGTTCCCTTTTGCTGGTAACAGACCGCGACTGAGCCGTGATGAGCAGGAAAGGATTGTGGCAAGCCCGACTGATGAGAAGATTAGCAGGGCAGTATGGGACTGTGATGGAAATAAAGCACCGGGCTATGACGGATTTAATTTTAATGCGGTCAAGAAACTATGGAGTGTGATGGGGCGGGAGTTTATGGACGAAATCATGACATTTTTCTCTGATAACGTCATTCCGGAAAGTATTAATACCACATGGATCACCATCATTCCCAAGAAACCAAATGCTTCAGAGCTGGATGATTTTCGACCTATAAGTGTCATCGGGTGTGTCTACAAGGTCATTGCTAAGTTGCTAGCTAACAGATTAAGCTTAGTCATCAATCAGCTAGTGGGTGAGACCCAAACTACCTTCATGAAGGGGCGGCACATTCTGGAGGGTCCCCTGATGGCTAATGAAGTCATAAGTTGGCTGAAAACAAAAGGAGGAAAGACATTATATTCAAAATTGATTTTCGTAAAGCTTACGATAGTATAAGCTGGGCTTTCATCCTGAAAATGCTAGAATTGTTTGAATTCCCACAACGGTGGAGTGATTGGATTAGTCAATGTATCACTACCCCCCGTATCGCGGTTCTGGTTAACGGTTCTCCAACGCCAACATTTAAGCCAAGGAGGGGACTGCGGCAAGGGGATCCGCTATCCCCTCTCCTATTCATTCTGGCTGCGGAAGCATTGAGTTGGATGCTGGACTATGCGATCCAACAAGGTGACAGAAAAGGACTGGTGGTGAGTGTGCAGGAAAGAAGGCTCTCACATATGCAATTCACAGATGATATATATCATTTTGGAGTCCCTGAAAGAGCGGATTTAGAAGCTGTCAAACATGTGGTGACTCTATTCGCAGACATGTCGGGCCTCGAGATCAATTGGAATAAATCCACAGTATTTGGAGTGAACTTGGATGAGCAGGAACAATCGCTGGTGGTGGAGGTGCTGGGCTGTCAGTACGGGGATCTACCAACAGAATACTTGGGTCTCCCCCTTGGAGCCAATCCCCGTTTGGCCAGCACTTGGAAACCAGTGGTGCAAAAAATAGAGAAGAAACTATCAAAGTGGAAGGCTTTGTCCCTATCTCGAGCTGGTAGGCTTGTCCTCATACGCGCAGTTTTGGAAAGTGTCCCAGTTTATATATGAGTATGTTTCGCATGCCCAAACTAGTTGTCAAACAGATTAATTCACTGCAAAGAAGGTTTTTGTGGAATCATGGTGCTGGAAAAGGGATTACCCCAATAAAATGGACCTGTTTAACAAAACCTAAGGAGCTTGGCGGTCTGAATCTGTGTGACCTGGAGGCCAAAAATGCGGCTCTCATGCTAAAATGGTGGTGGAAGTTTCAGGATGATGAAACTAAAATGTGGCGGAAATGTGTCGTGAGTATCTATGGCAATAATATAGAACTTCCTGTTACTGACCCGGAATGGAGTACGAAGCGGAGGAGAGGTGTATGGTATGCTATAGTTACAATTGGGTCGTGGGATACTCGCATTCCGGATGTATTAAACTGCAACTTAAGATGGGTAGTGAAGAATGGTGATAAGGTGAGGTTCTGGTTGGATGCTTGGGTGGGAGATTTTACTCTTCTTTGTAAGTTTCCTAGACTGTTCTTGGCTAGTAATTTAAAGTCTGCTCTTGTAAAGGAAGTGGGCATGTGGACTGGGTCCGCTTGGGCGTGGCAGTTTAGCTGGAGGAGAGAGCTCTTTTTGCACGAGGTAGAGGAGGTAGAACAGTTATTAAATATGCTGAATGGAGTGAATTTGTCGGATGTTTCTGTTGGGGATAGACTGGGCTGGTTGGCAGGGAAGGATAAATCTTTCTCAGTAAAGAGTTGCTACCACAGCATAGTTTCTTTAAATCACCCCTCTCCCCCAACGTGGCACAAATTATTTTGGTGTAAAGCAGCTCCTCTGTGGGTGGAAACTTTCAACTGGCTTCTGATGAACAACGGTCTGATTATCAGGGAAAGGCTGTTTAGCATGAATATGGCCTCCATCAATGAGGCTATGTGCCTTGTGTGTGGTAGAAACGTGGAAACTGTGGAACATCTGTTTTTGAGTTGTGATGAAACCAGAGTATTGTGGCAGCTGATATATCAATGGTGGGGTGTCAACTGTGTACGGTTATCAGGAATCCAGCAAAGCATGGAGGATTGGTGGAGTCGGGCGCCTAGAGCCAAGGCGAAAAAGGCGTGGAGATCTACCTATCTGTTTACCACCTATAA
This sequence comes from Limonium bicolor, assembly GCA_023374045.1. NCBI lineage: Eukaryota > Viridiplantae > Streptophyta > Magnoliopsida > Caryophyllales > Plumbaginaceae > Limonium > Limonium bicolor. The sequence continues at coordinate 363,953,473 of CM041777.1, read as the reverse complement.
CATTTGGTATGCCCCCGAATAATTTGATATTTGAGCAGAAGACTATTGACTGGGATGCAGTGGCTACTAGTGTGAAACGGCAAATCATCAAGTGGTGCAGAATTGGAAAGTGCACGCAGCAAACAACAGCAGCTCTGGTTTTCTGCACAGATCTGAAGTCTTTATTTTAATCGATTTTGCTCTGTATGAGAAATACTGTCCTTGTTCCTATATCCCCTATACCCCTTTGTTAGCTGGTTTTCCCAGTTATTACGTAACCACTTGGTTACTTTTGCTACTTGGTAGCCCCTCTAATAAAAAAAAATATGCCCGACACGAGATTGAAATAATTTTGGGTATAAGTCGGGCCACAAGACAACGCCATGCATGCCGGAGGGCACATCCAAGAATAACTGGAAGAAACAATCTGAAACTTGAAAAACACGCGAATAGTTTTTTTTTTAGGAACGAAAATAGGCAATCTAGCTAATTTAGCCAAACTGAGTCCTTCGGACTCAACTCTCGAGTATCATCTCAGACATGAGCTGTAGTACTCAGACAATATACATACTGAATATACTAGAAGGCAAAAATAAGACATACTCAATTCACAAATGGATGCAAGGAAGTCCTCTTTATCACATCATCAAGCGGCCGCTACAATTGGCACAGCCACAATTGCAACTCTTTCTCCTGACGTTGCCTTGCATATCACTTACCTGGTCTATCTTCATATTGTAATGGCAAGTCAGCTCTTGCAAGGGAGGATATTTTCAGCAGCAAACAGCATAATGTGTGTCCTCTTATCATCATGATCAGAAAGCACATTTTGAGCATAGAGATTTGGCAACAACTATTGTTTATAAACCTTCCCACGTTTACATACGTTGCAGCATCGATGGTGAATGCTTCAGCTTCAACAACTTCATCTGGACCTGCTGCAATGACAGATCTCTAGGCAACTTTTAAAAGCTCCTCCTTGAGGGAGAGATCACTATAGTTATGCCCAATTCAACAGATACTCTCATTGGCCAACTCCTTTTCCGCTTCCTCCTTGTAAGCAACTCTCCAACATACTCGCACACAAAACTCCCAGAAGCAATAGAAGATAGTGACCTCACACCCCAGCCCTTGTTTTTAGTTTTGAAGACTTCAAGCGGAAGTTAATCCCATTTTGGCTGACACGGTATAGCAAGAAGGGCCATTTCGCAGGAGGACCCACTCATATACAAGAGGTTTTTTCGATAATTGCACCATCCTGGTTATATGGGATTTGCCCTTTGTTTTTTCCAGCACAAGCGCATAATTGGGTTGCGGCAATTGTATTGACATCTGCAGTGCCGTCTAGCTGGTGAAGGTTTGCACCAATGAGGATACAGAATCCTTTTTCTGTATTTAAATGATGGAGGTTTCTCATTATCAATGTATTAAACCCCAATAGGTTAAAGCCTCCCGCCCATCCGAGATGTCCTTCCACGATAAGCCCCTTCCTGATCCGAATTTCTTTGCTTCTTCACTTCTTTCCAGGAAAGTTCAGGTTGACCCGGAACTCTCTTCAGCTCAAACTTGTAAACCCGGTTGTTTTGTGACGTGTGCGTTCTCCCATACCTTTCGAGTGTACAGCCCATCATATTGTATAATATCTTGCCTCCCGCGGTCTCCTTATATCCTCTAATAACCCTTACCTTTTTTTTCTCATAATGTTATTTTTTAATGCAAGATTTCCTCCTCCATTTTTGATCTTCAGGCTCCTTATTCTTAGCTAATACTGGTTTCTCCTGAACCATATAGATTAAAACATCTGATCTCCCAAGTCATCATCATAACCACCTGAAGCCACAATGCTTGTTGCAATAAGTGTCCATTTTTCCTCGTATAGTCAATACCAGCTTGTGGATGGCGATGGAGTCCTACAATCATAAGTTCCGCCGATAACGAAACTCATCGCCAACTAGCACTCCATTAACTTCTCCTATTATTGGGTTTCCAGATTAACAAATCTGTCATTGCGCTTCATAATATCGGTTGCTTCCAATAATACCTACGTGTTTTCTTCCCCTTACCACCAGGCTTTGTAATTTCCTCTCGCTCAAGCATTCTACACACGTTTGGAACACCGTAGTGCATCCTCACCTGATTCGAGGATCTACACCAGTCACTTCACTCCTTTTAGAAAGGTCTCTCTTATCCTGGCGAACTATGGTTACCACCAGCTTCATGTGAGCTTTTCCGGATCGGTGCCAATGGCAACTTCTCACTGACTGATTTTCCCTTTGTATTTTTCAGTTAGCTTACTTTCGTTTTTACCGCAAGTGGTACTGATTGCCCCTCGATTTTTCAGATAGCTTTCTTTGTTCTGCGGCAAGTGGTACTGATTTCCCCTTTGATTTTTCAGCTAGCTTACTTTGTTCTGTGGCAAGGGTACAGATTTCCCCTTTGATTCAGCTACCTTACTTCGTCTACGGAGTGGTGCTGATTGCCCCGTTGAGTTTTGAACTTGCTTGGTACGTTCCAGGGCTAGATGAACTGATTTCCTTCATGTGGAACGCTGTAGTTTTTTCCCTCTGCTTCCTTCTGCACCACCACGGATGACATTGGGCACTTGACTGGACAGAGCTTGATCTCCAGTTTTGATTCCGGACTTTTGAAGAAGGACCACAACCGGGAGGAAATCCCGAACGCATAGACTCTGGGCTGCTTATACTTGGGTTCGGTCACTTGGGGATCCATTGCATGTGCTCTACAGGAATCAAACTAAAAGAAAATAAATAGCCCATCATACCCTAAGGCAAGGAGTCGGAAAACTTCAACCAGAGATCGCTAGTTCACGTTCTTTACCTCCAATTTAAAGCTCCGAAAGCAACTGAAAATATAGTGATGGACCCATACAATTGTTCTTTTCAAGACATGCTTCACAACAAGAAGTTACCAAACACAAGAGATACATTGTACACCCTTCTCAATACTTAATCCCAATAATCAAGTTAAACAGCAGCCTCATTTTCAATCCTTGCTGTGGACATAGGAATAACAGTGCAATTAAGTTAATTCCCAAAAGCAAGGCTCTAAGGGCATCCACAATGGTGTGGATTCCACTCTAAAAAAATGAAAATGCTTTTGTAGTAGTGTGGAATCCACTCTTATTCTCTCTCCTCGTTACTTAATTAAGCAACGAGCATCGCTATTGGCTATAACACTATAATATTAATAAAAAAATAAAAACTCCTAATTGATAAAAAAATAAAAACTCCTAATTGAATGCTAAAGTAAAATTACGGAAGGAATGAGGTATAACCTTAAGAAACTCTACCATTGTAGAGATGAAAGTTTCTTATACAATTAAATAATACTCCCTCCGTCCTGAATTGACCGTCCTGTTTACTATTTGGACATGTCGTTTGACTTCAATTTTTAACATGTAAGATAAATTAATTTTGAAAATTTAAGTTTTGCATATGATTCCTTACATGATAAACTATATATTACAAAATTTAGTTTTATAAAATTATTTTATCTTATATGCTTAATATTGAAGTGGAAAAACATGTCATAAAACAAACAGGACGGTCAATTCAGGACGGAGGAGTAGTATATTTTATTGACATGGCACTTAAATAATATATTTTATCAGTATTCACAAATACTTGGAAAACAGCACCAAAACAATCTTTAACAGGCTAGACGTACCAAGAGAATAGTCGTCGAAATTAGTGTTGGCAATTCAAAAAGAAAGTATGACCATCATAATTCACTGAATATAGTTGAACAGATTCAGCCACGTAAATTCATTGATTATCAGAAAACAACAAAGTAATGCAGGCTTCTTGCAGATTGAAACAGGCTAACCAAACAGACTATAATCGACAGGCAGTGAAGGACTTGGCCACTTACAGTGGGTATCGAATGCGTCAGTGGAAAATCTTACTCCAGTAGGTAGAGCGGAGAGAGTGGTGGTGTTGAGCCAGAGACGGCTAAGAAGCTCGAATCTGAGGCTAATTAATTCCCAAGTTCAATAAACTAAGAGCGGGGTTCCAGAGCGCACACCAAACGTGGTTCCGGTGGGAGTTGAATGAGGCCTAAAAGCAACGATGTGTGCTTAGGGCAAACAAGCTCGATCGTGAGGGAGGAAGAACGACTATACTCAGTCGAGTCCTCGATTTCCAGCGATTCAAGCACAGGCCACAAAGATAAAGTGCACGGGAGCGAACTAGCCTGAGTTTTTCTTTAGTGGCGGTTAGCGGTTCCTTGGTTTTGACCAGGCAGAAGTGGAGTTGAGGGAACGGTGGGTTGCCAGGCGTAGTGCTACCGACAGGAGACAGATGAGACAGAGCGGAGGAGAAAGTGGCGCGAGGACGATGACGTATTATGGATACTGGCCAAATGCAGTTTACTAGCAGTGGAGGAGGAAGGCGTGCGATCAAGAGCTGTAACCGTCAGAGACCAACTGATGAAGCATAACTGGCTGGCGAGACTCGTTGAGCAAGAAAGTTATGGGCCTTATGGCAGCGCAAGAAAAAGACAAACTCTGCCTTGGGAAGGAAAAATACAGCTACTCCGTATTAACTTAAATAGGTGTAGATGTCTTTTCGTATTAAACCCTCTATAACTACAGTCCGTAACGAATAGGCCAAGCAGTTCACTACTCCGTCTCATTGTCTTATCCAATTCAGCTTCTCCTTTTGATTTCAATATTTAACATATTCAAGATAATATATTTTTATAAATATTTTTTTTATAATGGAATCTTTTGTGAAAAACTATATATTGTAAAAATTATTTTTTAAAAATTATTTTATCTTATATATTTAATATTAGAGTGAAAAAGCGTGCCAAAAAATAAATGAAACACTTATGACGGGACGGAGATAATATATTTCAGTAGCCATACACTGCTCGTACTCGTACATGTGCGGGTCCATTTATAACACTTATATACCATCAGAACGCAGCCTTGAAGATTATACGCGTCGGAATTTTGTTTATGGAACTCGGATATATCTCTGCGATGGCTTCACATACTTATAATCCACATATGAAGTTTATTATTATTATTACTATCTTTAGATGTATAATTTCAGTATTTCGTTTTGTACGATTAAGATTTCACTAATTTTATAGTCCGACATCACTAAGTTTATCAATTCGTGGGTGTGTAGAGATTAATCTCACTTTTTGCTAAAAGTAGCTAACAGGTGTCAATATTAGACTGGATAAAAGTAACCTCTGGACAGTTGTCTGACCACTATTTGCTAACCATATAGAGATTAAAGAAATCGCAGCTATTCCTGCGTTTGGAAGTCATGAACGAACGCCGCCTATGTATCTACTTATATATTTATTTTTATTTACAATACTTGAGTGTTCATACATGGTTTCTATGTATACTTTACTAAAGCTGCAGAGACAAGCCTTTAATATGGTCTTCACGTGATGTCCTTTTGAGTATTTGATCTAAAAATGTTCTATTCTCTTTAATCTTTTGATAATAAAATCTTAAGCAAGCGATAAGTATAAAGCATGACGGCAGCTTCCCTTTCAAATTGTAGGTATGATATTATGTTCTTATAACATGATCCCTTATTATTAAATGCATTAGTTTCATTATATCATATCAGTATGTATGGTATTTGCCCTAGCGGACCTAAACTTTAAAATCTATGGGTTCATTGTGGACCTAAAAATTTTATTTATGGGGGTAAATTTTTTTGATACTATCACACTTTACAATATTATGTTATTTTGTAATTTTCAAAAATTTATAAGATCATTGAACTAATTTTCAAAATTTTCGAGGGATTGGAGCCTCATCCGCCTCTAGTGGGGCACCTTTATCGGATAACAATCTGTCAAACAAAATATTAAAAATTAAATTGAAAAACAATATTTAATATTTATATTACAATTATTTTATATGAGTCTTCTATCATTTAAAAATGATACATAATAATATTATTGTTAATGGGCTAATAATATATTTGATTCTGCATAAGTGTTTAGATTATTACCAACCAGTACATCTCTCATTCTAATATATTTCATGAGTGGGGATACTCTTTCAACTGTAGTTGTAGTAACTGATAACATCAACCCACATTTTGAACATGCACTATTTTGAATGTCAAAACATCATATTTCGAATATATTTAGTTATCTATTAACATTTATTATTTATTTTTACTATATATAACACATATATACTTGTATTTTTCAAAAAAAAACCTGTGGGACACGTGCCCCACAGGTTAATACCTCGGTCCGCCACTGTATTTGCCCATCTTTTAAGTGATTGTATATGAGAGTTTGTTTATATTTTATCTATAACTATGGGTTTAGTCAGATTACGATTTCAGTGAAAATGATTTTGAAGACATTACTTTTATAAACAACTTTACACGGTTTATTTATGACCGTAACATTTGTATTGTGTGTTCGTATTCATACATATATAAAACCTAAATGTTTTTTTTCTGGTTTTACTTCGTTATTCTATTGTATATTGCGGTGATATATCCTGGCTGGTTTTCTAAAATTTCATAGGAAACATATATGACTAAAATTAACTTAGATTATTAATAGTGTTCGGTTACTATTTTCATGGTTAGTAAACTCTTTAAGAGATACTGATATTACCAAGCTATGGCGGTAACAAAATAGTTTCCACCTCCTACTTGATTATTATATGTTTTGGTTTTCTTTACATTTACTAGGAATTTCTTAATGTAATTAATGCGATAATCACGAGTCTTTATTATTAAATGCATTACTTTCATTATATCAATATATAGACATTTGCAAATCTTTAAGTAACTGTATATGAGAATTTGTCTATATTATAATTTATTCGAACATGTTTTCAATCAACCCCTTTTCGTACACAGTCGTATGATAGTTATATCACTTATATTATAATTTAATTGATTTCTTGTTTCGATACTTATGTTTCGGCAATCGCAGTATCAATATTTGATAATAGTTACGAGTTGTTTTTGGCAACGGGTATTAATTTGGGTACTTTTTCTAAATTAAGAAATGATTTTGTGTTGGTTGTGTAATTAAGTGACAACGACTCCAATTTGGTGTCATAGTCTTTGACGTGAGTTTGATTTTGAAATCTGCACTTTTGGTTTTCACCTGATGTGTTTTATATCTTGTTAAAAGAGGTACTTTAATTATATATATATTATATGTACATAAAATCATTGCAGATTTGAGAAAACTATTTTGCCGTATATAGTTCTCACGTATTCTTCAAAGCCTTAGTTTTTGATTTTCGTAACTACGGCGCTAGGCTATGCATATTGTATACTATAGCGTTTCATTAATATATACGAATAATATTGTTCCACATGATTACTTTACATTTTTTTAATAATTAGTATTAATATTTATAAAATAACGTTTTGTTAATTTTCATTGTACGTTAATGTTTATGAGCAAATTCTTTAACTCGTTTGACTCAGTTTTTGTACATGTGCGTGTACAACACAATATACGTATTCTGGTTTGGTAACTTATTTTGGGACCTAGTTTATTGCTATCTGAGTCGTGGATGACTGGGTCGAGTTATCCTGTAGCGCGCTGCGTAGGACGTCCTTCTGTATCTGTATCACGGGCATCCCCCGTAATGTTATCTGGAGTCGACGGACTCATACTGTATCTGGAGTCAACGGAATCATTATGTTATCTGGGATCTTTGGACCCGTTCTGTTATCTGAGGTCTTCTGACCTATTCTGTATACTTTGAACTATGGTCCCTATAAAACTATGTTTTCGATAACATTCTGATGTGTATAAGATTCTGATTTGCTTCTGTTCAGTTTTGAGCGTTGGCTGCTTTTGACATGAGACATTGCTTTGTGCTTTGTCTCATTCTGTGAGTGTGGCTTCAACTTCGTTCGTCTCCTCTGTTTTGTCAGCCTTGGTGAAATACCCCGACCTTAGATATGGCGATTTAATTATCCTAATAGGTATTTAAGAGCCTAATAATGATTAAGAAATATTGGTGAGGAAAATAAATCCAAAAGAAATAAAGAAACGCTTAAAAAGCGAAAAACGCTAAACAAGCGTTAATAACCATAGGAGGTATGAAACCTCGGTTAGCGTATTATAAGGATTCTAAAGGCTTAATTAGGCCTAAATAATATATGGGAACAACCCCCGAAGAAAATGGATCCTTAAAATGGATTAAAAACACTAATGAACATTAAAGCGCGTTTTTCGAGGTAACCGGGAAACGTGACTTTAAGCGGGTCAGATAGACTCGTAAAACTTTTGGTCAACTAAATAATCATTAATAAATAGTAGTGAGACTTTAGAACCAATAAAATCAATAAAACGAGAAATTGGTAAAAACTATCAAAAACGGGTAATTGTGGGGTGTAAACTGTAATAAGCACAAACTAGTGTGTCCATTTGGTAAATAAAATTTAAAAACCGATTGAGTATGTGTGTGTGTCTCGTGAGCATCCTCCCCTCTTTTCAAATTAATTAAATACACTCACACTCACACACTAAAGGACAAGACTAATAAAGAAAGGGAAATAAAAGTACAAAAGTGACTAACACTCCCTCTCTCTCCAATTCCCTTACACACCCACGTACTCTCTCCCCTCTTTCTGACTTCTTCTCCCCCATGGAGCTCAACCATGGCGATTTAACAAAACCAAAGAGACACCCATCTTCCTCTCAATCTTTGACCACTCAATACTTGCCCAAAAATTGTAAAAATGGTACCGTTGGAATCCTCTCATCAAGGAGAACAATCTCCTCTTTCCAAAATTTGAAAACCTCACCTTCCATCTCCATGGGTATTAGCCATTTGAAGGTTTGAAACCACCATTGGAAGCCCCTCTTTCATCTTGTTGGTTTAAGGTAAAAAGAAATCCGAAAACCTTCCACTTTTAGCTCCCATTTACATTATAAGAAATGCTAGTTTTGAACTCCTTGTTCTTGCTTGTCCAGCCGAATGTGGCTTCTTCTTGGAGCTGAGAAATTACTCTCTTGCTAGACAAGAGCTTCATCTACCCATTGGAAGGTAATGTTTCATCTTCAAACATTAAACAAGTATGTAAACCCTAGGCTAGTTAAGGGTGAAATGCTAAACTAGTATTGTGTATGTATGGGCTGTAGAACTACTGATTTTATAGAGCAAGAACAAGAAGAAAATAAAAGAAAAGGAAGAAAGAAGAAGAGGAAGGAAAAAGGAAGCAAAACGTGAGGTAAGCCTCTGTACAGATTTTGTTTAACGTATAAGTAAGAGTAGGCAAATTGTCTTAACAAATGTAAACCAATGTGACAGTGGGAAATGGATGAGTGAATTAGTATTGTTTGTTGATGAGTAAGAAACCTTTGAAACAAGTGACTGAGCTGCTCATGAATGGTAACGTTGGGGTGCTGGTGTGAATATATATATGTTGAGCAGGGAAGTTGAGCTGTGGTAATGTGTGAGTAATTTGGTGTGTTGAGAATGTAGAATTATAGGCAAAGCTATGGCAAATTTTACCTAGGAACTAGAACACTTAAGAGTTGATGGAGAGTGGTAAGAATCTGTAATAGAAATGAGGAAGAAGAGGGAACCGTAGCAGCAGTGTGGCAATTCTGCAACAGAAGGAAAACAAAGGTAGTAGAAGAGAAAAAAAATGTAACAGAGGAGAATGGGAAGTTATCAGTAGAATGAGAGAAAGGATTTTGGTGATGGATTGAGGTAAGTTAGATGTTGGTTTACGTATTAAAACCTGCAAAGAACATGTGGGAGTAAATGTAGAAGGAGGGGGTGATGAGTGTGAGATATGAATGGTTTTGGTAGTCTTTAATGCCTAATTTGTGTACACGCATCAACAATATTCCACACTTATCTTACGTTTTCCTTTGGTTTGCTGTTTGTTAAGGCTTGATACTCTTTTTCTATGTTAAATGCAGAGAAAAGCCAAGGAAACACTAGATTTACTCACAAGGGAGATAATGCAACAAACGGGGGTCGAATCGGAGTCAAGATAAAGAATTTGGAGGATTTTGAAGGAATGTCCGAACTTGTGTCCGAACTTCCAAGTTCGGACGCAAGTCGAGGGTTTGTGTGCTGCGCCTGATGGAATGTCCGAACTTCAGTCCGAGCATCGAAGTTCAGACATAGTTAAGAAAAGCCGGAGGTCTGATGTACGGAGCATGTCCGAACTTGTGTCCGAACATCTAAGTTCGGACACAAGTCGAAACTTTCAGGCTTGAAGCGCTCAGAACACTGTGTCCGAACATTGAAGTCCGGACAGGACGAAAAATTCAGCACAAACTCGGCGTTTTGAAGGGAAAAAGAGAGAGGAAAAGTCTATTTAACTGACCTAATCAGAGGAGAAAGGAGATTCATTCATCATCGATCATTACAACACACTCTCTCACGCTGATAAACGAAGTTCTCTCCATTCATCCACACCAATTGCATCAGTTCACCTTCATCCACATTCACCAATCATATCGACATCGTTCTGGAGGAGCATCGACAGAAGGAAGTGCGACCATCATCTTCAACCTTGCGCCTGCAGCCATCGATATTGGATAATCGTTCAACAGAAGGGTTTTTCTTCCTTTAGATGATTTCTATGTTGATTGTATTTATCTGTTCCATTGCAATGTCTGGCTAGTAGGGATTTAACTCTGGGGTAGGGTTTGTTCAAGATGGATTCAATGTAGTTAAAGATTCTACAGTTTGATTATGAGATTGTGACGGATTGTTTCCAGGTTAATGATTATCAATTTTCTTCTCTACTAATTTCGCGAGTTATAGAGTTGTTTTGCGAAACCTATTAAGATCAGACAAGGTGATTAATAGGGAGTTCGAATTAACCTGGGAATTTGGGGAAGGATTAGTCGGATAGATAATCTTTCCTACGAACGCTAACAATTCTTTGTGCTTGCTCCGCCTATATGTGTTTTGCCAACTGCTAGATTAGAGTTGACATGTTCTGATAGGTGAGCTCTTCAATGAACTAGGATTTAGCATTGAAGAGATAAAAAGAATTAGCCTTTCCGTTTCTCATAATCGAATTGTAGAGTTTACTAGATTTAACAAGTGAAGAACGACCTGAACCCGGAGTTCCACTCACTTTATCAAACTCATCATTTTTGCAAACAGGAAAATTGATCTACTAAAACTAAACAAATTAATCTAGGAAATAATAAATCAATAAGTCTGTCGGGTTGCAAAAATCCCGGTCACTACAGAATAGACAGTTAAGCAACCAAGTATCGAACCGTGGGACTTGAATAAATAAGCCTAAGTCCTATCCTAAATCCTAAGAAAACTGGAAACTTAGGGAGGTTGTGAATTGTTTTTGGAACTGAATCAAATAAATGCAAATCAGAATTGAATTAAGCAATCGGTAAAAATGAATGATGAGTTTGATAATATGAGTGGAACTCTGGGCTCGGGTTGTTCTTTTCTGGTTGAATCTAGTAACTCCTACAATTTAATTATGAGAAACGGAAAGGCCAATTCTTTCTATCTCTTTCAATGCTAAATCCTAGTTCATTGAAGAGCTCACCTATCAGAACGTGACAACTCTAATCTAGCAGTTGGCAAAACACATATAGGTGGAACAAGCACAAAGAATTGTTAGCGTTCGTAGGAAAGATTATCTATCCGACTAATCCTTCCCCAAATTCCCAGGTTAATTCGAACTCCCTATTAATCACCTTGTCTGATCTTAATAGGTTCCGCAAAACAACTCTATAACTCGCGAAATTAGTAGAGAAGAAAATTGATAATCATTAACCTGGAAACAATCCGTCACAATCTCATAATCAAACTGCAGAATCTTTAACTACATTGAATCCATCTTGAACAAACCCTACCCCAGAGTTAAATCCCTACTAGCCAGACATTGCAATGGAACAGATAAATACAATCAACATAGAAATCATCTAAAGGAAGAAAAACCCTTCTGTTGAACGATTATCCAGTATCGATGGCTGCAGGCGCAAGGTTGAAGATGATGGTCGCACTTCCTTCTGTCGATGCTCCTCCAGAACGATGTCGATATGATTGGTGAATGTGGATGAAGGTGAACTGATGCAATTGGCGTGGATGAATGGAGAGAACTTCGTTTATCAGCGTGAGAGAGTGTGTTGTAATGATCGATGATGAATGAATCTCCTTTCTCCTCTGATTAGGTCAGTTAAATAGACTTTTCCTCTCTCTTTTTCCCTTCAAAACGCCGAGTTTGTGCTGAATTTTTCGTCCTGTCCGAACATTGGTCCGGACTTCAATGTTCGGACACAGTGTTCTGAGCGCTTCAAGCCTGAAAGTTTCGACTTGTGTCCGAACTTAGATGTTCGGACACAAGTTCGGACATGCTCCGTACATCAGACCTCCGGCTTTTCTTAACTATGTCCGAACTTCGATGCTCGGACTGAAGTTCGGACATTCCATCAGGCGCAGCACACAAACCCTCGACTTGCGTCCGAACTTGGAAATTCGGACACAAGTTCGGACATTCCTTCAAAATCCTCCAAATTCTTTATCTTGACTCCGATTCGACCCCCGTTTGTTGCATTATCTCCCTTGTGAGTAAATCTAGTGTTTCCTTGGCTTTTCTCTGCATTTAACATAGAAAAAGAGTATCAAGCCTTAACAAACAGCAAACCAAAGGAAAACGTAAGATAAGTGTGGAATATTGTTGATGCGTGTACACAAATTAGGCATTAAAGACTACCAAAACCATTCATATCTCACACTCATCAGGGGGTAAAGATTAGACAAAGGAAGAGGAAGAGACAGAGCAGAAAAAAAAACTGGTGATTCGTAACAGACCATTGTTGGTCCGGGACTTAGGCCTTGTATTAAGTCCCGGACCAACCATCTAAAACTACCCGAGAGTTGCAAATCATTAAGGGTCCGGGACTTACCTCTGGTATAAGGTCCCGGACCACTAGCCAATTCATTCGAGAGGTTAAGTTGCTTCTGGTCCGGGACTACCTTATGTATAAGGTCCCGGACCATAACAAAAACCAATTCGAGAATTCCGATATGTGTTGGTCCGGGACTTAGGACCTGGACAAGGTCCCGGACCAACACCATAATTCACCCGAGAGAAATTTTAATGGGTTATAAGTTAAGACATTGTTTGGGTATAATTGTATAAGTTGCATAAGACTTAATTAATCATAATTAAGAGTCATTAGGAGTATACCCAAGCGAGAATAAGAATGAGGAGTAAGTAAAGAATGGAAATGAAATTATACAAGTGAGAATTAGTAAGTATGTAAAGTGGATGAACTAAGGCAATTTGAAGGGCCTAGGTAGTGCTTAAACATGTGAGATTACATGTAGGAAGATTGGAGAAACAATGGGTAAAGTATGGGACTGAAAACAGAAGTAAAAATGCAAATACTGGGCCGGACCGAACTTGCGACCGGACTTGCAAGTTCGGTCGAGCCCAGATTTACAAAGACGGGAAAGCTTCTGGAATAGACCGGACTTGCAAGTTCGGTCGGACCAGAAAAATTCTCCCGCCTGTAACCTACTGGAATCGACCGGACTTGCGACCGGACATGCAAGTTCGGTCGGCCAGAAAAATTTCCGTCGAGCAAGCTACTGGAATGGACCGACCTTGCGACCGGACTTGCAAGGTCGGTCGGGCTAAAATTTTTCCGTTAAGTAACTTACTGGAATGGACCGACCTTGGGACCGGACTTGCAAGGTCGGTCGGCCCTGGAATTTTCACCCGATGTAACCTACTAACTCAGACCGAACTTGCAAGGTCGGTCGCAAGTTCGGTCGGGTCAAAACTTACAAAAAAAAACTATAAGACTATGGTTAGTATATGTATGTATGTATATGTATACCCACCTATACATACGTGCATATATGTGTAAGTAAACCATTGTTAAGTAATTAAAAGTAAGTAAATAAAATGCAAGTATAGGAATGTGAAGACCTAGTAAGTATGAGATAGAAAGCGTAAGGGTAACCGAATTAAGTTAATGATAGTTAGATTAATTATTCGGTTGTATGTATATCATAGGATTTGAATTGTGAATACCGGAGGAACGTTGGGATACAAGTACAACGGTGAAAGGTATGATTTCTTCATGCTCTGTATCCTAACCTGGTTACCCCGATTTGTGTGCTTATGTGATCACCAATAAGATAAATGCACGAATCGGATTTATATTGCACTTAACTGTGTCTGAACTATTTGTTCTTGTTGTATCTTCTTGAACAATTAGTTTGTATAATTCATGAAATGAATGAATGGAATTGAGAAGTATGTGTAAGTATTGTGTACTTGAGTATTGTACGTATGTATGGAAATGAAGTATTGACTTCTACTAATTCCTAACATTCTAACTCCTAACTTGGGTAATGAGTAAATGGAATGAGTAGAAGTCCGATATAGTTTCGGCCACGCGTGAGGATAAGGAAACACAAGAGGTTGGATCCAAATCCTGGCTGTAATCTTTTCCATGGACCAATTCCCTTGAATGGGTAGCATCCTGGATTAGTGGGCCACCCTAAAGCCCGGTGGTGGGATGTAGTAATCCCTGCCCGGAGGTCATACCGACTTAACTGGAAGTAAAGTATGTAAGAAGTAAGTATTGTATGTGTATTGGTCTTGACTATTGTAAGTCATCGACCGGAAGTAAAAGAGTATCGAACACCCGATAAACCCGGGTGTGTAATGAAGCTAACTGGACCTTGTATGTATTGGAGAATTGTATCTCCGTATTGCGTATTGGATATGTAATGGGTATGTATTGTGTATGTGTATTCTGGAAGATGGTAAGTAAGCATTGGTTGACTTGTATTGTCTTCCAAGCATGTATTGTACTGTGCGTATGTATGTATACCTTGTGTACTATTGTAGTATCGTGAATGAAAGCATGTATGTATGTATGTATGTATGAATGTATGTATTGCAAATGAATTGCATGCATTCGACCAAATGGTCGGCGTACCCTCGCTAGTACGCGGGGTATGCGGTTATCATATTCAGCGTAAGCTGACCCCCTTGGGGGAACATTTTTAGTGTGCAGGTACCCGGAGCGAATACGGTCAAGGTAAGAGACCGGTGGCGCGCCTTGTAATTAGAAGTATTTAGTTTGTAAGGAATGGGTAGCAGATTGACTTCTAGTGAGTGTGTATGAATTCGGGGAGAAGTACTGTATTGATTTTGGAACCTAGTAAACTCGGTATGCGTAGTGTATTATCTTGTACGGAATTGTGGAGTATTGTATTGAATGGAGTAATGTATCGAATGGAGTATTGTAGTATCCAGTATGTAATGAGAGTATGTATTGTATTAAGTAGTACTCGGATATTCCGGTCCATCAGACCGATACTGTATGTAGCAGTAGTAGCCTTGTTAGTCACGTGGGTGACTAACGGCATTGTATCACCCGATGTATGTAAGTATGTATCCGCTGCGTGACTCGGGAAGCACGAGGAGATTGGACGGTAATGATTGAATTAATAGTAGGGGTGTTACACTTGGTTTATGGTTTCCGTTTTGTGAAGATTAGATTTGTATTGCAAATGAGCTTTGTAAAAAAATTATGCTTATGTTTTGTATCCTTCTTCTGATGGTCTATATGTGACTTATGATTTCTGAAAAACCTTATGGTTTCTGTAAAAGTCTTCCATTGTCAAGCAGTACCTTTGTAACCTCTGTTTCGCTTTGCTTTGCATTTGACTTCATATCGTTTTGAGGTGCCTCATTTGATTTTGATTCTGAATTTGATTTGCTAACTTATATCTATATAAGCTATGTTCTGTAAAAATGTTTTGAGCATGCTTATACTGATGAAGTTTATCACTTATTGAGTTGTGGTTTGCTCACCCCTATATTCCGCCTGATTTGCAGGTTTTAGCTCCTGGTTGGAGATTCAGTTTTGTGTTTGGTTATGGCTTTGGCTTTTCAGTTTTGTACACTGTAATGTCGGCTTTGAGGCCCATTTGTATTTAGCCTCTGTTTGTATTTGGCTTCTGCTTGTAATTTGTAAGACAAGTTGTAACATTATTGTAAATATATGAGATTCACTTCTATTTTGGGATTCGTTAGTGTGTAGCCTTGCGTGTCTTAAGTAGTAAGCACGCGGCGTGTGACAGTCTCAGAACCAGGGTGGTTTTGGGGTCGTTACAATTTATATATATAGCCTTCATCTCATACCCAAAGTTCGGAGAGTAAGTTGAAAAAAATATCGAAGGAAAAGCAAGATGGTGAGGAGGAAATTATGTGAGCTGTGTAAAGTTAGTCCAGCTATCATACATTGTCCATCAGATGAAGCCACCCTATGCTGGCAATGCGATTCCAAAGTTCATTCTACCAACTTCCTTGTGGAGAAACACACCCGAACTCTCCTTTGCCATGCTTGCGGTTCTTTCACTCCATGGACGGGGCCTGGGGATGTTCTAGGCCCAACGGTTACAGTCTGCATTGCTTGTCATGCTGCTCATGGTGGTGTCACACTAGAGGGTCTCAAGGATAGCCACACCAACAATGGCGGCAGCAGCAATGAAGATGATAGCCAAGTGGTTCCATTGTTCAATAAAGTGGACTAGCAGCCAAGTAGCTAGCTAGAGGGAATGCCTGATTTTGGTATCCTGTAGTATATTTTTTGTCGATTTTTACAGAGTGAAATGAAATGATGCATCAAAAGAGTTCAAGATTTGATGATACTATTACTCTGTCATGCTGTAAATGAATCTTTCTATATGATACCGTACGATATGATGATCATCACCTTGTCTAAGGGCATCCACATTGGAACCACCCACATTTGTCAGTAAGAAATTTAAAAAATATCTGCAGTGGTGTGGAATCCACCCAAATTCTCTTTCATCGTTTCTTAAATAAGGAATGTACGGAAAAATAAATTGATTGGTTACGTCTCTGCGTTATCTGACACTTCCAATAAAAAAATAGTTTTAGATGTAAAGTAAAAAGAAATAATGGAGGTGAACGAAAAAATTAGTGGAGGAGTGAGAAGGTTAAGAAACTCGTTATTGTAGGGATGAACAATTGAATGAAGTTGCTTAAGTAATAAAAAAAATATTTTCTGGTACGGATGCCCTAAGTTTCATGCGGAACTATTTTGTGCTATCGCTACCCACTTAGCGATATACAGATGTCTAACCCTAAAAAGAATATAAAGCTAGATGCGCGCTTTTCTGATCTGGTCTATGCATTTCTTCTATATCATCATATGGTTGATGTACCTGTAAATCGATTATAGTTAATGAGGATGCATCAGAAATAGATCCATATAACCTGGCACGTTATTGCCACGTAATGCTTGGAGTGCTTGCATCTACATTACATTTCAACGACAAAAACAATCGTACTAATCAATCATGATACACAACATTGTCATCGTCAGCTAACAAAATTGAAAAACAAAAGAATACACCAGCAGCAACTTGCCTCGCTTTGCTTTTTGCTTGATTTAAAAAAATCACGGAAGAGGAGAGTCCACATGACAATTTATTCACCTGACAGAACACAATTCCAACCTGCCCAGATATAATTATTCACCTTCCCATCTCTTTCGCCAGTCCTAGCTAGATTTGTAATTCTTATTCAACTAATTTGTTAGATCTCAGATTTAGTCCCCCAAGGACAGATTCAAGAGTCGTTGCCTTGCTTTCTTCCTGAATCCTGATGATGGTTTCTTCTGAGTTCTCTGAAGATTATGGAGTAGGATTTGGTGTCTGCTACCTGACAGAATTTATATTCCAAGCGAAATCAAACTTGGAACGATGATCAATCTTGTCATCTAAGTGACAAACTACGTCAACTAAAAAATAAAAAATTATGCGACTGTTCTACTATGATCGATCTTCTACATTCTGATGAGGGTTCTTCTTGTTTGTTTCGTCCTCACCTTCTTCAACTGTGCATTTTGTCAAGACATCTTATCCATATCTGCAACAATTAATAATACCCAAAACACAAAAAAAAAGGAAAGTTAGAGATTGATCAACCTTTCTATTCTTAAGAGTCCCAATTAATCACTACCCAGAGCTAGCTGTATAACAAATAGAGTGATTTGAAGTAAATTCAGGCCATATGCATGTAAATGGCGTTCAGATTTTACACACAAACTTTCGCTCTTAACTAGGCGATTTTTCTCCTGTATCACTACTGCTGCGGCAGTGTGATTTTCTTCTGATTTAAATCCCGTAGCTTCTTTCCTTAGTACGGTGCGAGGGGTATGTATGCCTTTTCGACTTTGTACTCCCCGATGATGTTAATTATGCCTCCCCAAATCAATCAAATCCCTGTCATCTCCACGAGTTACTGCTCTCTCAACAAACCTCTGTCATTATCCAACGCTCGCACTTATGGTAGTTCTTTATGCTCTAACCGATTATTATTCTCAATGCTGGACTCCTTCTTCTTCCTTCCTGGGTTTTGAAGTTGCGAGTTGGTGTTCTGTTCGATGGCGCTTCTTTGGGCTGGAGGAAGGTGGTAGCGACTAGCGAGAGCTCTATTCTCCGGTTCTCCCTCTGCCGTGCAGGAACTTAATTTCTCTGTTTCCATCTTGTCTTGCTCTCAAGGAGTCTCGTTCTGGTTCTCTCCTCTGGTGTGGGTGTTTTGGGCTGGTTTGATCGGGATCGTTTCGGTGATCTCCGTGGTGTTTCAAGTTTATTTTATCACACGATTTTTTATAAAATAATTTCATAAAATTAAATTTTATAATATATAATTTATTAGGTAATAAATTATTTATAAAACTTAAATTTTTAAAATTAATTTATCTTCTATATTAAATATTGAAGCAAGAAGAGAATATATGATAATTGGGGTAATATTTTAAAAGTGAAAAGTGTTGAGTTAGATATTTACCCCTATTCAAATATTAACTTTTGGATCTATTTTTGTCAAAATGTACCAAAAAGTACAATCAAATGACCCATATAATGTTGGAAGACGACCTAATGGAAAATAAAGCAGATATCCATAGTTTTCACTACAATAAAGACGATCAAAAATGTAACGTATCGTTAGTTAAACCTTGTATGTGAGGGATATTTATAATATTTTGTGTAATGGACTTTACATGTGTATTTTACAATAGCGAGCCTGTTAACTTTACAAGGACTAATAACTATGTGGTCCTGATATTCTGGGCTTCTACCCCCTCAAGTCCAAACGGGGTACTATAGAGAGATAGAGAATCTAGAGGAGGTCAAACTCTTGGTAAAGACATCAGCGATTTGCATAGCAGAGGGCAAGCACGAAACTTTTAAGGTTCCATTTCGCACCCTTTCTGGGCTGTACAAGGACTAATAACAATATGGGCCTGTTATTCTGGGCTTCTATTCACTACTCCCATTTACCATACTTCGAGAGAGAAAGAAAAGTATTAAAAAGACCTTTAAGTATAATATAAGCTTGTTCTATCTTACTATCAAGAAGGTTTTGCATATAATGCTATTCGTTGTATAGGGATTTCTTTTTGTTTTTCTAGTTGTGGTCAAGCGGTATTAACAGAAAAACCGTGTGTCATTTTGAGAAGAACGGATACTTACTAAATGTAACTTAGATAGCTGCAGTCAGGTAGCAACTCAAAAGCAGCAAGGATCCAACTACTATTTGCACATCCCAACAACAAGAAATCCAATGCTTTAGATGAGCTGAATGATCATTTATTCAACAGCAAGCAAGTCATCCATTCCTTCTAGAGAAGAATCAAGCAATGGTAATGTTGATTGACCAGGAGCTTCAGACGTGGATAATTAACTGATTGAATGAGGAAACACGTTACTCTTATGCAATGCTTGGTTCTCTTGTTGGGCAATTAAGTTGGTCTATTAGTGTTTAAATTGTTTCTCAAAAATCTATCGCGTCTTGGCTCTGGTTAGCCGAATTATCATCCTCTTCCAAGCTGGGTTTTTTTTTTCTGTTATAGTGAAGTAAATGCACCTCGAGTTTGCTGTAATGTCATTGGTTGCGAAAACAAAACACTTGTGATGATAAAAACATACCAGAAAGCCTTCAGAGGCATGGTTTAGAATCAGACCTGATTGCTTACTAGAAGCATCATGAAAGACCTCCTCCACCGCGGAACCACTGCCTTCTTTTCCCTCTTCAGGGTACCTCACGACTACCACAGGGCAACCACAATGGCGAACGCAATAATCACTAACACTCCCAAGCCTGCTCCCACCCCCATCGTCATGCTCTACATGGTTTTCTTCGCTTCGGCTCTGTCTCTGCCTTTGGACACCCGACTTCTTCGAACCTGTCGCAGATCCAACCCCTCGACTTCCCAGGATCATGGTGCTTAACCCTAGCCTTTCGACCTCCAAACAGAGCCTCTCCTTCATGTCATGATCCTTCACGATATGTATCTTAAATGGAATCCCGGCTTCGACCAATGGGGCCGCTACATCCCTCGCCTTCGCCGCTGTGAAAGCGTCCAAATCTTCATCCATCTTTTTCTTCTGATTCTCCTCCGCACCGCTTGCTTGCGCAGATAGATCGATGAATCCCCAGTCTGCGCCGTAGAGGACGGAGGTTGGTCCTACGTGGAGAAGGATGACGGCGTCGCCCGGCCGCAGGTAGTTCTGTACGGCCCACCGTACCGCGTAAGCACTCTCATCACTTAGGTCGACGGCTATGGCCAAGCGACGTGCTGCCTTCGAAGTGGGTGTTGAGGCGCCCGGGGAGGCGTGTAATGATCGGTGGGGAGAGGGTGGAGCGACCGAGACCGGCGCCGGCGGGGGTTTCGACTCTTTCGAACTATTGGGGGTTGCCATCTGCTGCTGCTTTGCAAGGGAATCGGTTATCTTACGAATGGAAAGATTGTCATGAGAATTTCCGATTCCTTCACGACGGGGAGGGATTGATGATCGATTTGTATGTCTCGGAACGAAAGATAAATGAATTTTCCAATCTAACCGGAGGGGAACGATGTAACACGTTGGATTTGCCTCAAACACGTATGACGCGGCTAGTCGGGTAGGTTGGGTCGCATCATTGTGGACTCGGGAGGCTGTTACGCCTATACTAGTATTAAAAAAGAGTAATCGATTTGTTTGTTTTTTCTTTCTATGTAAACAGTTTTTTTTTTAAACTATGAATTCCATTTCTTGCAAAGATTCAAATACATGTACGAAGGAGATTAGGTTGTTTTAAGCTTCATACCACTTCTTCTTCCTTGTTTGCCAATAAAGCCGAGACTATATCATCATAAGACAAACTCAAATCCACCTTACACAAAATCCCCTACCTCTCCTCATGGCAACACTTAAAAAAACACTCGGGTCTGATCAAGCATTGTCAGTGATTTCCTCATCCTTCAGTTGAGACCATGGAACTCTCCTTAGATGATGTTCCACAAGGTTCCAAGACTTTAAACCTCGATTTGTGTTTTCTGGGTAAATACTTCTCAAAGCTAGCCGACCCGGAGTTCGTTCATTTTACTCTGGGAAATGTTTGACAAATGAAACAGCACCTGAAGGTCAATAAGGATCGGTAGATGACTATTCTTGTTTCAGCTACAGAGTCTTAAAGAGATGCTAATGGTGGAGCATAAAGGTCTTTGGCCTTTAGACAGCTGGCTGATGGCCATGTAGCACATTAAAAAAGATACTTATCCTTGAGACCATAAATTCTAGGTGGGTTCCCTTTTGGATTTGTCTCCATGAAGTGCATTTCTTGTTTTAGAGGACATAAATTGCCTGTTGACTGGGTAATAGTATCGATCGATTCTTGGAGAATGGGAGGAAGGCATTTTGAAGTCAAGTGATTTCCAATGTCTAGGGGTTTTGGTTGACGTTTTATAACTCATTAGATGTTTCATTAACGTTTCTATGGATGAGAAAGATTATATGTTCTGGATCACTTATGAGAAGTTGCCTTCCTGTTGCTTCAAGTGTGGGTGCTTTAGCCATGGGTCAACGAAGTGTAAGCGAATTGTTAGTGGTGGTGAACTTGATTATCAGTTTGGCTCGTGGCTGCGTGCAGGTAGATCAAGTCCAAGATGAGTGCCATGGAAGGGAAAAAATGAGGATGCGGAAAGTATAACAATGCAATCAGTGGCATATGCTTGGAAGGGATCAGATATTGTTCACTTTGTCATGGCTTCTAACCTGTGATTCAGAGTTACTAGATTTTGATAGTCCTAATGCTCGGAATGATAATCATTGTGGTCGGGATCTTCCCTTCACGGACGAAAATAAAGAATGGATGGTTTCTGTGGGTTTGTTGGCGCCCTTGGATGAGCTCCAAGTTCACCAGTTACCATGACCATCAAGGAAAAGGGTTGTCACGAATGGAACTCAACCTTGACAGCCCAAAGATCTTGAGGGTGTTTTTTCACTTTCGTTTAATGTTCTTAATTAGTTTTGTGTTACTTATCTTAGTTAGTATTATGTCTGGTGGGTGTTATGATCGAAGTATAGGAATTTGGTTGTTTTTTATTTTGTCTCTTGGTTTTCTCCTTTTCAGGTTTCGACCATGAAACAAAGGAGGTTAGGATGTTACTAGTTGGATTATGGGCTGATTAGGCAATTGAAGCGGGCCGTTATGTGTTGGTGAGATTGGTGGCGATTGATACCAATGAATTTAAGGGATATGCTGGGAGGGGGTCGTAAAACTTTTCCTTGCTTCACATCATCCTTGGATTGAAGTGTGGGACTTCTTTTGGCTTCATAGTTCGGTCTTGTTGTTTCGTTCATGGATATAGACTTATGGGTATTGGTACACCTTAGTTGGTCTTAGGTTTGCATTTTTTCTGTAATATAATGGATGGTCTGCTTTCTTCGACAAAAAAAAAAATACATGTAGGAACATCACCAATCCATATTACTTCATCTCTTCCTCCCCTACATAGGTTAGCAAGTACATAGGCATTCAGATTATCCTTCATACTAATGCATATACAACAAAAGCTTTCAAAACCCACTATATGCTTCCTAACTTCCTCCACAATGACCCCAACATCATAATTTACAAATCCTTTTTCTATCTAAAAAATTAACCTAGGATGGGCAATCACTATTGAAATACCCCTAAATTAATTTAAATTAATTTAGGGGATTTCTTTTATTAAACCATAAATAATACTATTAATCATTAAATTATTGTATGGAATTATGAATAATAAATTATTATATTCTTATATGGAATTATGGAAATTAAAGCATGAGATTTCTTCTATTTAATCCTAAAGAATACTATTAAATATTGGATTACTATATATTATATAGTATTATGAATTTAATAATAAGATCTATAAGTCAATAAATCTTGGAAAAATCCTAAACACTCCAAGTATATTATAAAGATTTTAGAAATAATTGGAACATTAATTTGAATCATAAAAGTCAATATAAAATCATGGAAACCATAAAGCTTCTTAAGCCTTCCTAGGGTTGACTTTTTGAGAATGGTCAAACCAGCCCATGAAACCTATACCAATAAAAAGGTTATGGAAAACCAAGAAGATTGATAAAAAGAACGTCAAAAACGGATCATCCTAGCCAAAGTTATGATAAAATGAAGTTTAGAGCCAAAAATTTGAAGGCTGCTGACGTGGCAAGGGCCTGCTGACTCAGCCACGCACGCCTCGGGGAACGTGCCACGCCAGGGCGTCAGAACTTCCACTATTTCGGCTAACTCTTCTCAGCCACCATCAGTTATTGCCTCATTTTCAGACGCCATTATCTCAGCCGTCCTTGGGTATTTTTGCATGCCGTTTCTTTCATTCTCTTCTCCTTCAACCCCTCTTTCTAACCATTACTCATACATGACCTAACTCCTTCTAAATCCACCACAAACTTGATCTGAAGTTGCCTCCTCGAACACTTGCAACCCAGATTTCCTGAAAAACCGAATCGGTAAGGTAACTTCTCCGAGTCATATCTCCCTCATCTCTCCATGAAAATAGAGTTCTATACCTCATTTTGTAGATCTCTAATCCCTCTACAACTTTCCTTTTTATGTCCAAGGCTGATTCTCAATCGAGTAGAAGTTAAAGGCGTCTAAAGTTTGTTAGTCGATCATGGTGGATTTCCTGCCCAGATCTTTTCTAGAAAACGATAGGTAAACCCAAATCTTGTGAGATCTGTAACTTTCTCTCTAATCTATCAAATTCAATGATTCTTCCACTAGTATTTAGAGTAACATTCCTACTTAAAAATGTGGTAGGTTTCGTGGATTGAATCTTTCCCAGTTGGCGCGAGTTGGTCCGTGAAGTAGCCAACTCGAACTGCACATAAAATCATAGAAAATGCAAGGTATAAACTCGTAACTGTTGAATTAAATTTCTTCCTGTGTATTCCGTATTAGATCGATATGTTCCTATCAAATTGTAGAGTTACATTTCCTCTTTCAATTAAGCTTAAGAACGTGGCCAAACTCGATCTGTACTATAAATTATAGATCCTCAAACTTCACTCGAACTGCCTCGAAGTCCAGTTTTTTTCCAGAAACCGATTTCGATTTCTCCTTACCGGCGCCTCTTTGGTGAGTTTCCGACCAATTCCTCCGGTATTGTTGTTCGGTTTTTCATTACCGACCTAACCCAACTTTCAATTTCACTTATTATGCATTGTGTTAGGAGAATTTGTCGAAAAATGAATCGAAACTAACATAAACCCTAAACCGAGTTACCCAGAATCGAATTTCCAGTGCGCTGCACGATAGCTCATAAAATTGGTGTCAATAGAACCGCAAGGAAATTTTGAATTCAATGAAACAAAATCAGTCGATTTGGTTCTGTGAGTTGAGAGGAATCAGTGATTTAGTACTCGGGTTGTCGTTTGAGGTTGAGGATGAACTCGCGTTTCAGTGGCCGTCCGATCGTAGTTAAGAGAAACGGACGACCGAGATTAAAACGTAGAAGTTTTAAAATGTTTTAAGTTTTATAAATTCCAGAATAAAACCCTAACTTGTTAGACTTATTTAATGACCTTCCCGAATGTATTTTGGCACGAAATTTTAACCATGGATTCCTTATAAAATCTAGTTTATTTTGGTATAAATTAATATGGGGTTTGAGTTTTTAAATGTAAGTTATGATTTTTGCAAGTTACGAGTATTATGGAATTATTTGGATAATTTTAAAAGATATTTTTATGAAATAAAAATTTTATAATATGTCTAAAATGTTATAGTTACTATATATTTAATTTGGGAAATTTTAGACATGAGGAAATAGGTTTAAAAATTGTATTTATAAGGTTTTTCATAAGTTATCTTATAATAAGGTTTTTAATGTAACAGAAATTAATGTATAGTTTACTAATAAACTTTTAGGTTGGGAAAATATGAGAAGGCTAAATTAACATCTAGTAACAGTATGTTTATAATATTTTGAGTATTAACTTTTAATGAATGAAAAAATATTATATATATATATATATACATATATAAAAGGAATAAAATAGTAACTTAGGTTAAAACAAGGAGTTAAATTAATCAACACTTATATTAACTAAATACTATAGAAGCTAATATTCTAAAATGGAACAAAAGAAATACTTTATAAAACGTACATGGAATGCAATATATGTTGAAGTTAATGGAGATAATTTAAATACGAAAAGCTACATAAAGGATGACTTAAATAAATTCTAATACATGTACATGCATATATATATATATATATATATATATATATATATATATATATATATATATATATATAAATAAATAGGAAAATACTTTATTTTATAAACCATATCGGTTGTGGATATGTCTAAAAGTTATTAAATATAATTAAATACAACAAATTTCTTAAAATTGTCCTCGATAAATCTTAATATATATATATATATAATACATTAAGAATAGATGAAGGAAATAACATTCCTTGTGGGAAATATAATAAGAAGAATATAAGTACTAAACTTTAGGACCTTAATCAGTGTTGTAAAAAAATTAGTCAACGATAACCTAAAAGTTTAATTAAACTGACCCTATCACTAAGAGTGGGTGATTGGAATAAAATTAAATGTACCCTCAAGACATACAAATTCAATGGCGTAAATGGTCCAGTCAAATCTAGAATTAAATCGAGGTTGCACGTTCAAAACCTCACAAGCTCTTTTTAGGAAGTTTCATCAACTAACGAAAAGGTAACGCGGGCTTGGGCTATCCTATTGGGCCCAAGTCCTTGAACTCCAAAAGCCCACTTAAACAATTCAACGAGAGTTTAGGGCCACTCTCGGGATAAATCCTAAATTATTCCAAATTAAACGAAATAGACCTAACAAAAGATTTAATTAACAAAATCTAGCCCAAATCTTTGTGAGGAAATAATGGTAAACCTGGAACTATAAATCAGTAAGAATAGAAGATGTTTAGTTTATAAGTCCCTTAACTAATCAACACTTGGAACACCTTAATTATAGGTTATTATTGGGGGATCACTCATTCGAGTTAGTTACTGCTTCTTCGCATACCAGGTACGATTTCTCGTACTCCTAACCGACTTAAGGAGACGTTTTGGAAAACGCTAATTGACCTTGAATGAATTTTGAAAGGAATCTGTTTGGGTGACTAACTGAGCTTGATGTGACTAACTGAGCCTGTATGTGAAACTTCCTTGGTTATTTGTTCCTCCTATCTAGCTGTTTCACTAGATATTAACTGCCTAGGGTTTACGCTTCTGCACTCTGTAGGACTGAGTGTTTTGGTATTGCTCTGGTGCAGTTAATGATCTAGTGGGGTAACTGGGAATATAGGAAAATTTCTGGTATTGGTAAATTCTTCCTTTGGACTATGGGTATTGTTTCATCCATGAGTCAAGTTTGATCAACCTTATTGGGAATGGATTCTTTCTATTAGATATTAATTGTTGAGGGTTTACGCCTCTGCACTCTGTAGGACTGAGTGTTTTGGTATTGCCCTTGTGCAGTTAATAATCTAGTGGGAATATGGGAAAATGTCAATCTTGGTACTGAGTATGGATTCTTTCTATTAAGTGGTGCACACACTTTTCACCGATGACTGAGAACGGGTCGGTGGCAGCGGAGGTCTGCTATACCTTGTCCATATGGACAACTGGACGGAGGTCTGTTTACCTCGTCCTTGTGACAACTGACTGGCGGTGGGGGCCATCTCTCCCAATGGGTTTTATTCCACTCTTGAGTTATGGGTTCTTGGATCTCTTCTTTCATTCCTAGTCCTTGTGACTACTTGGGTCTTCCTACTTCTAACTGGAACTGAATCTAACACAAGCAATGGATGTTCACTAACTCATGGTGTGATTTCTTCTGATTGACTAACGTTAACTTTCTGTTATTTATCTCTTTCGCAACTTGTTGTCTTGACTTGGTGATTTTAAAGTACATTGTTCCTCTGTGTGGTTTTAAGTGGTTGTATTCAAGTTATTATTTATTAAAGAGTTATATTATAAGTTTGTTTTGGAGGATCGTACCAGTTCCATTCCAGGGAACTGACTCACCCCTCTCGGGGTGGGCTGCTTGGTTTCATCTTGCAGGTACGAGTTGATATACAGGTGGCCACGAAAAGAATGAGTGTTTGGGATGGGATTAGGTTTTGTGGAGAGTTAATGTATTTCATTGCTATTATGTTTACGTTAAGTTTTCTTGAGGTTCAGACCGTAGATTTTGTAATTTTATAAGTTGTAATTGGTGAGGTTTGTGTCGGGTGTTTGGAACCCGATGATCTGTAAACGCCATAGTATTTTATTTTCCGCTGCATATTTGTTTAATAGGGGCGTTACAGAAATTGGTATCAGAGCGTAGTTACGCTCTGAACCCAAGAAAACAAGCCGAGTGAAATACTTAGATTATAGGTGCACTTAAAACTGGGGAACTGGGGTAGAATTGGGAAGTGAGAATTCCAGAAAGGCATGATACCCTTACCCCATACTTCACCTTGATTGGTTTTACATTACTATACTCATATCTACACACCGTCCCTAGGACGTTATAAATATTACGTACTTTACTACATGGATATCTAGACTTAACCATACCCCTTCAGAGTAACAAAACCGTCAATACCAGATAAATGTCTCGAAGAGGAGGAAGGGGAGCTGGTCCCTCAGGAGGCTATGGACCCGACACTGTCACCCCAGAGGTCATAGCGCAGATTGTGACAGCTGCAATAGCTCAGCAGCAGGCTCAGATCCCACAACCACCACCGCCACCACCTAATGGTCCCCGGGAGTTCAACTGGCTGAAGGCAGTCAACGACCTTCGTCCCCCAGTCTACGAAGGCCAGCCAGAACCGAAGGCCTTGGAGAAGTACAACGATAAAATGCAGAAAGCGTTCACCTCTCTACACGTTCCAGCGAATTGCCAGGTGGACATAGCGACCTACTTCCTCCAGGAACCCGCGCATCGATGGTGGCAGACCGCCAGAGCTGAGCTGACTGCCCATGCGGACTTCGACTTCCCAGCCTTCCTGATGGCCCTGAGAGCCAAGTTCTATCCATCCTACCTACAGAAGAGGATGAGTGAGTTTGAGCAGCTGAAGCAAGGGACTTCCTCTGTTGCTGAGTATTATAACAAATTTGTGGAGCTGCTTGCTGTTATTGGAGAGGGAGCTTACGCTCCAAGGTATCTGGTGGACAAATTCCATATCATGACTATGATCGGTTCCACCAGAGGGATGACCTTACAGGTATGGAACATGATTTAGAATTTTTGGTACGCAAAGATTTCCCCACTAACACATATTGTCACGACAGGAGCTAGCGGATGACGCGAATGACTGCGAGACCACCATTGCCTACCAGGACTCTGTGCTAGGCAAGAGGAAGGGAGATGGTGGAAGAGGGAATGGAGGAAGCTCTTCCCAGAATCATGACAAGAAAGAAAGATTTTTCAAGGGAGGGAACGAGAAAGCCATTGTCTCTTATCATGCTGATGCTAAGCTCCTCCGCTCCCAGCCATTTAAGGGTGAGATAAATTAGAATCTCCAATGTGGTTACATTTTGTTATCATGTTACTAACCTTGAACTGAAACAGGAAATCAACCTGTAAGGAAGTACTTCTGCAGGAAGTGCGAGTGGGACCACCCAGACAAGGAGTGTGACAGAACCCTGGTGACGTGCCACTACTGTGGCAGGAAGGGGCACAGATCCTTCGAGTGCTTCTCGAACTCGGATTCCAGGGACTACAAGCCACGCACCGGGTCAGCGACTAGAGCCCCATCTCCTAAGACTAATGGACTAGGAGGTAGAGGTGGCATAGGAGGTGCTGGACCATCTACCAACCGCCCTGCCCAGAACAACTCACAGAGGCCGGGACAAAACTACCCTCAAAGGCCGGGCAAGGCACCGATTCTTAACTTGGTGGACCGTGTCGAGGCAGCAAGTGATGACCCGAGTTCACCTGGTGAGGACTACTTCCCTAGCGAAGAAGCTTAGATTTTTACTCTCTTTACATTCCACTAGCTAGCTTTCTTTTGCAATGTAAAAGGGATGAACTATAAACCCTTTATTTTGTTTCGAACCTTTCATTGCCAGTTGTGAACCTTATCTTAAATTGCTTAATAATAATCACTGTTTTATTCAGCTTTCGATATTTGCTTTCCTATATTGCCTATTTCCACACCCACCATCCCCTTTGAGGCCAAACCACACCCACCAGAGAAGTGTGAGGTATTGAGACCCGGGATGATTTTTCTACGAGAGTACCTAACCTCAGCAGTTCAATATGCATTAATCCTCAAGATCAGGGAGTTAGGTGTGAAAGGAGGGAATTTTTACACCCCTACCTTCAAGAATGGTTAAACCATGAAGGTGAAGATCATGTGTCTGGTAAGAAGTGGAACCACACCACTAAGAGCTATGAAGAAGTGGAGGTGCCACCAATCCTGGAAGAATTGCAGACCATTATTGGAGCTGCAGTTAAGGCAGCACAAGAATTGGAGGATGAGCCCGTCCCAGACCTAACCTCAGACGTGTGCATCATCAACTTCTATGGAAAAGAGGGTAAGCTAGGGATGCACCAAGACAAGGACGAATCGCCAGAGTCCATCACTAGAGGAGTTCCAGTAGTGTCCATATCACTTGGAGACAACGCGGAGTTCCTATTCGGTGACCAGAGGAGGATGGACCTTGCTACCAAGATCTTCCTAAAGTCGGGTGATGTCCTGATTTTTGGTGGGGCAGCTAGACTTATCTACCATGGGGTGAAGAGAATCAAGCCCAACACAGCCCCCACACCCATCATTAACCAGACCCACATGAAACCGGGCCGTCTAAACTTAACCTTTAGACAGACCTAGCCTTGTACTTTTCAATTTCAGCATTGTAAACTTTGAGTTGCTCATGAAGCTTTCAATAAGAATGGAAATTCTAAGAATTTTATTGCTTCATTGTGTTGAACCAGGCTCAAGCAAAGAGCAATGGAATGGTCATCACAGGTATAAACAATTCATCCTGATTAGCCACCTTGGAAAAGTTGCCTAGTAATCTTAAAAATCTAATTTATAATTTCAGGCACGTTCCTAATTAATGGAGTGGAGGCCACCGTCTTGTTCGATTCTGGAGCCTCCCATTCCTTCATCTCACAAGCATTTCATGCTAAGATCAATGCTCCCACAGAGGATATCCATGACTGCTCAGTCTTGCTGCCATCCAGAGAGTTGATCAAGTGCAGTAAGCAGTGCAAGAATCTGAGCATACACATCAAGGGAGCAAACTTCCTTCTTGATGTCATTGTCTTCCCTGGCATGGGATTCGACCTAATTGTAGGCATGGACACACTACAGCGGTACCGAGGCAGACTACACTGTGCAGAGCATCGTCTCCTCCTGAAGTCAGCTACAGGGATCACAGTGTCATACCGAATGCAGCCTAAGCAGCCGACTGTGAAGGTTGTGTCGGCGTTATCCCTGATGAAGGAGGTGTCCAAGGGCGCGACCGCCTACTACTGTTATGCCCAGGATCTGAGGACGGATCCAAAGTTCCAGAGCGATGTTCCCATTGTGTCGGAGTACCCCGATGTTTTTCCTGAGGAGCTACCTGGACTGCCACCGCTGAGAGAGGTTGAATTCAACATCGACCTCATACCTGGCACGGGACCGATTGCTAAGGCTCCCTACCGGATGGGCCCTGCAGAGATGGTTGAGTTGAAGAAACAGCTGCAGGAGCTACTAGATAAGGGTTTCACCAGACTCAGTGTCTCACCTTGGGGTGCTCCAGTGCTTATCGTCAAGAAGAAGGACGGGAGCATGAGACTCTGTATCGACTACAGGGAGCTGAACAATGTCACGATACAGAACAAGTACCCACTGCCCATGATCGATGACTTGTTCGACCAACTAAGGGGAGCTAAGGTGTTCTCCAAGATTGACCTGCGTTCCGGATATCATCAGATAGCTGTAGCTGAGTCAGATATAGAGAAGACAACCTTCCGGACCAGATACGACCACTACGAGTTCACAGTGATGCCGTTTGGATTGACCAATGCACCAGCGAGATTCATGGACCTGATTCAGAGAGTATTCCAAGCCCAATTGGATAAGTTAGTGGTCGTATTCATAGACGACATCTTGATCTTCTCCAAGAGTCGGGAAGAACACGAGCAGCATTTGAGGACAGCCTTGGAGACTCTAAGAGAGAAGAAATTATATGCCAAGTTCAGCAAGTGTGAATTCTGGCTGGACAAGGTGTCATTTCTTGGACATGTGATCTCGGCTGAGGGAGTTTTAGTAGACCCAGCTAAGATTGAGGCGGTGAAGAGCTGGCATAGACCTCGCACTGTGACAGAGATTAGAGTTTCCTTGGGTTGGCTGGCTACTATAGACGCTTTGTGAAGGACTTCTCCAGGCTAGCCAAGCCCTTAACCTCTCTGATGAAGAAGGATAGCCCGTTTGTGTGGACAGAGGCTTGTGAGGTCTTCTTTCAGGCGCTGAAGGACGCCCTGACCACAGCTCCAGTATTAGTAATCCCTGAGGGGAACAAGGGATACGAGGTGTATTGTGATGCTTCAGGCAGAGGGATTGGTGGGGTATTGATGCAGAATGGCAGAGTGGTAGCGTATGCTTCTCGATAGCTGAAGAAGCACGAAGAAAATTACCCCACACACGACCTTGAGCTCCTCGCCATAGTCTTCGCCTTGAAGATCTGGCGACATTACTTGTATTGAGCCACAGTCCGGATTATGATAGACCATAAGAGTCTAAATACATCTGGACCCAGAAGGAGCTGAACCTGAGACAGCGACGATGGGTCGAACTACTGGCTGATTATGACATCAACCTTCAGTACACTAAAGGTAAAGGGAATGTCGTGGCAGACACTCTGAGCAGGAGAGCATATTCACTCCTAGCCTTGATAGAGACGACCACGATAGCTGACGAGGTATATGCAGCCCAGGATAGTGATGTATTTCTACAGGGCATCAGGTAGAAGTTAGCAGATGGTTTGACTGATGGTCAAAAGTATGACTACGAGCTAGGCAGCGAGTGACAGCTTCGAGTTAGAGGTAGACTCTGCGTTCCTCAGGATGCGACAGAACTTCAGACCAAGATTCTCTCTGAAGCTCATTCATCTACGTTATCAGTACACCCTGGAGCCATCAAGATGTATAAAGATTTGAAGCAATTATTCTGGTGGAGCGGGATGAAGAGGGATGTAGCAGATTTCATCTCCCGATGCCTCACCTGTCAGAAGGTGAAGTTTAAGCATCGTCGACCAGGAGGCCAGATTCAATCATTACCAGTACCGTGCTGGAAGTTTGACGACATCAGCATGGACTTTGTGGTCGGTCTCCCTCCAGCTAGAGGTGGACTGAATTCTATTTGGGTGATAGTCGATAAGTTGACCAAGACAGCCAGGTTTATACCTATCAAGGACACATGGAAGGTGCCCAAGCTGGCTGAGGTGTTCACCACAAAGCACATCCGGTATCATGGGGTACCGAAGACGATCGTCTCCGATCGTGACACACGTTTCCTCAGCAGATTTTGGCGTCAGGTGCAGGAGGCGTTTGGTACTCAGCTACACTTTAGCACAACCTTTCACCATCAGACTGATGGGCAGACTAAGAGGACGATTCAGACACTGGAGGATATGCTGCAAGCAGTCGCTCTGGACTATCAGGGGAGTTGGGTAGAGCGTCTACACCTGGTGGAGTTCTCCTACAATAACTTCTACCACTCGTCTATCGGCATGGCACCGTTCCAGGCTCTGTATGGCAGGCCGTGCCGGACTCCCTTATCATGGAGTGACCCTACTGAGGCAGTCTTGATTGGGCCCGAGTACATTCAGACACTGCAGGATGACGTTAGAGTTATTCAGTAGCACATGAGGGCAGCGCAGTCTAGACAGAAATCTTATGGGGATCAGCGCACTAGAGAGCTCGAGTTTCAGTTGGGTGACATGGTTTTCTTATGAGTGTCTCCGATGAGAGGTATATTCAGATTTGGGATGAGGGGGAAACTAAGCCCTAAGTATGTCGGCCCGTACAGGATTACGGAGCGAGTGGGCCCAGCTACTTACAGACTAGATCTACCAATAGAGTTGGGGAAGGTACATGACGTGTTTCATGTATCTCAGCTGAAGTAGTATATGCCTGACCCTTATCACGTACTGCAGCCAGAGAGATTGGAGATTGAGCCTACACTAGGGTATGAGGAGACTCCTATTCGGATCTTGGACACGAAGGTCCGAGAAACGAGAGACAGATCATTCAAACTAGTGAAAATTCTTTGGGAGCATCATGGGGTTGAGGAAGCTACTTGGGAGACTGAGGACTCTATGAGAGTGAAGTACCCACATCTATTCGCATGATGTTTTCCTATCTTTTTGTGGTTCACGTTAGTAGCGGTACCTTAGCTCTTTTAAGGGGGATATACTGGCATACTCCTTCTTTGTTACCTCATCCGGATTATGCCCTGTTGCATTATTAGTAGAGTGAGAGGTGTATGTATGTACTTAGTTTTACGTTATGACACAGTAGTATGTGACTTTTGGTTTTCATCATGAAATATCTGGGTATATTTTGATTCAGTTTGATTCTGAGTAATCTTGAGTGGAATATTGAAATGGAAATGGATGGAAATTAAGGATTGGATTGGTATGGAATTTCGTTGGAATTATTATTGTCTCTAGTTGATTTTTAAACTTCGAGGCGAAGTTTCTTTTAAGGGGGATATACTGAAATACCCCTAAATTAATTTAAGTTAATTTAGGGAATTTCTTTTATTAAACCATAAATAATACTATTAATCATTAAATTATTGTATGGAATTATGAATAATAAATTATTATATTCTTATACGGAATTATGGAAATTAAAGCAAGGGATTTCTTCTATTTAATCCTAAAGAATACTATTAAATATTGGATTAGTATATATTATTATATAGTATAATGAATTTAATAATAAGATCTAAAAGTCAATAAATCTTGGAAAAATTCCTAAACACTCCAAGTATATTATAAAGATTTTAGAAATAATTGGAACATTAATTTGAATCATAAAAGTCAATATAAAATCATAGAAACCATAAAGCTTCTTAAGCCTTCCTAGGGTTGACTTTTTAGAATGGTCAAACCATCCCATGAAACCTATACCAATAAAAAGGTTATGGAAAACCAAAAAGATTGATAAAAAGAATGTCAAAAACGGATCATCCTAGCCAAAGTTATGATAAAATGAAGTTTAGAGCCAAAATTTTGAAGGCTGCTAACGTGGCAAGGGCCTGCTGACTCAGCCACGCATGCCTCGGGGAACATGCTACGCCAGGGCGCCAGAACTCCCACTATTTCAGCTAACTCTTCTCAGCCACCATCAGTTATTGCCTCATTTTCAGACGCCATTATCTCAGTCGTCCTTGGGTATTTTTGTATGCCGTTTCTTTCATTCTCTTCTCTTTCAATCCCTCTTTCTAACCATTACTCATACATGATCTAACTCCTTCTAAATCCTCCGTAAACTTGATCTGAAGTAGCCTCCTCGAACACTTGAAACCCAGATTTCCTGAAAAACCGAATCGGTAAGGTAACTTCTCCGAGTCATATCTCCTTCATCTCTCCATGAAAATTAGAGTTCTATAGCT
The DNA here is from genome assembly GCA_023374045.1 of Limonium bicolor. NCBI lineage: Eukaryota > Viridiplantae > Streptophyta > Magnoliopsida > Caryophyllales > Plumbaginaceae > Limonium > Limonium bicolor. The sequence goes on along the minus strand of CM041777.1, from coordinate 363,918,506 downwards.
CATTTTGTATATCTCTAATCCCTCTACAACTTTCCTTTTTATGTCCAAGGCTGATTCGCAATCGAGTAGAAGTTAAAGACGTCTAAAGTTCGCTAGTCGATCACGGTGGATTTCCTGCCCAGATCTTTTCCAGAAAATGATAGGTAAACCCAGATCTTGTGAGATTTGTAACTTTCTCTCTAATCTATCAAATTCAATGATTCTTTCACTAGTATTCAGAGTTACATTCCTATTTTAAAATGTGGTAGGTTTCGTGGAATGAATCTTTCCCAGTTGGTGCGAGTTGGTCCGTGAAGTAGCCAACTCGAACTGCACATAAAATCATAGAAAACGCAAGGTATAAACCCGTAATTTTCAAATTAAATTTCTCCCTGTGTATTCCGTATTTGATCGATATGTTCCTATCAAATTGTAGAGTTACATTTCCTCTTTCGATTAAGCCTAAGAACGTGGCCTAACTCGATCTGTACTATAAATTATAGATCCGCAAACTTCACTACTCGAACTGCCTCGAAGTCTAGTTTTTTTCCAGAAACCGATTTCGATTTCTCCTTACCGGCGCCTCTCTGGTGAGTTTCCGACCAATTCCTCCGGTATTGTTGTTCGGTTTTTCATTACCGACCTAACCCAACTTTCAATTTCGCTTATTATGCATTGTGTTAGGAGACTTTGTCAAAAAACGAATCGGAACTAACATAAACCCTAAACCGAGTTACCCAGAATTGAATTTCCAGTGCGCTGCACGATAGCTCATAAAATTGGTGTCAATAGAACCGCAAGGAAATTTCGAATTCAATGAAACAAAAATCAGTCGATTTGGTTCTGTAAGTTGAGAGGAATTGGTGATTTAGTACTCGGGTTGTCGTTTGAGGTTGAGGATGAACTCGTGTTTTAGTGGCCGTCCGATCGTAGTTGAGAGAAACGGACGGCCGAGATTAAAACGTAGAAGTTTTAAAATGTTTTAAGTTTTATAAATTCCAGAATAAAACCCTAACTTGTTAGACTTATTTAATGACCTTCCCGAATGTATTTTGGCACGAAATTTTAACCATGGATTCCTTATAAAATCTAGTTTATTTTGGTGTAAATTAATATGGGTTTTGAGTTTTTAAACGTATGTTACGAGTATTATGGAATTATTTGGACAATTTAAAAAGATATTTTTATGAAATAAAAAATTTATAATATGTCTAAAATGTTATAGTTACTATATATTTAATTTGGGAAATTTTAGACATGAGGAAATACGTTTAAAAATTGTATTTATAAGGTTTTTCATAAGTTATCTTATAATATAAGGTTTTTAATGTAACAAAAATTAAAGTATAGTTTATTAATAAACTTTTAGGTTGGGAAAATATGAGAAGGCTAAATTAACATCTAGTAACAGTATGTTTATAAATATTTTGGGTATTAACTTTTAAGTGAAGTAAAAAAAATTATATATATACATATATAAAAGGAATAAAATAGTAACTTAGGTTAAAACAAGGAGTTAAATTAATCAACACTTATATTAACTAGATACTATAGAAGCTAATATTCTAAAATGGAACAAAAGAAATACTTTATAAAACATACATGGAATGCAGATACATGTTGAAGTTAATGGAGATAATTTAAATGCGATAAGCTACATAAAGGATGACTTAAATAAATTCTAATACATGTACATGCATATATATATATATAAATAAATAAAGGAAAATACTTTATTTTATAAACCATATATCGGTTGTGGATATGTCTAAAAGTTATTAAATATAATTAAATACAACAAATTTCTTAAAATTGTCCTCGATAAATCTTAATATATATAGATATATATATAGAGATAAATACATTAAGAATAGATGAAGGAAATAACATTCCTTGTGGGAAATATAAAGAAGAATATAAGTACTAAACTTTAGGACCTTAATCAGTGTTGTAAAAAAATTAGTCAAAATAACCTAAAAGTTTAATTAAACTAACCCTATCACTAAGAGTGGGTGATTGGAATAAAATTAAATGTACCCTCAAGACATACAAATTCAATGGCGTAAATGGTCCAGTCAAATCTAGAATTAAATCGAGGTTGCACGTTCAAAACCTCACAAGCTCTTTTTAGGAAGTTTCATCAACTAACGAAAAGGTAACGCGGGCTTGGGCTATCCTACTGGGCCCAAGTCCATGAACTCCAAAAGCCCACTTAAACAATTCAACGAGAGTTTATGGCCACTCTCGGGATAAATCCTAAATTATTCCAAATTAAACGAAATGGGCCTAACAAAAGATTTAATTAATAAAATCTAGCCCAAATCTTTGTGAGGGAATAATGGTAAACCTGGAACTATAAATCAGTAAGAATAGAAGATGTTTAGTTTATAAGTCCCTTAACTAATCAACGCTTGGAACACCTTAATTATAGGTTATTATTGGGGGATCACTCATTCGAGTTAGTTACTGCGTCTTCGCATACCAGGTACAATTTCTCGTACTCCTAACCGACTTAAGAAGACGTTTTGGAAAACGCTAATTGACCTTGAATGACTTTTGAAAGGAATCTGTTTGGGTGACTAACTGAGCTTGATGTGACTAACTGAGCCTGTATGTGAAACTTCCTTGGTTATTGGTTCCTCCTATCTAGCTGTTTCACTAGATATTAACTGCCTAGGGTTTACGCTTCTGCACTCTGTAGGACTGAGTGTTTTGGTATTGCTCTGGTGCAGTTAATGATCTAGTGGGGTAACTGGGAATACAGGAAAATATCTGGTATTGGTAAATTCTTCCTTTGGACTATGGGTATTGTTTCATCCATGAGTCAAGTTTGATCAACCTTATTGGGAATGGATTCTTTCTATTAGATATTAATTGTTGAGGGTTTACGCCTCTGCACTCTGTAGGACTGAGTGTTTTGGTATTGCCCTTGTGCAGTTAATAATCTAGTGGGAATATGGGAAAATGTCAATCTTGGTACTGAGTATGGATTCTTTCTATTAAGTGGTGCACACACTTTTCACCGATGACTGAGAACGGGTCGGTGGCAGCGGAGGTCTGCTATACCTTGTCCATATGGACAAATGACAGCGGAGGTCTGTTTACCTCGTCCTTGTGACAACTGACTGGCGGTGGGGGCCATCTCTCCCAATGGGTTTTATTCCACTCTTGAGTTATGGGTTCTTGGATCTCTTCTTACATTCATAGTCCTTGTGACTACTTGGGTCTTCCTACTTCTAACTGGAACCGAATCTAACACAAGCAATGGATGTTCACTAACTCATGGTGTGATTTCTTCTGATTGACTAACTTTAACTTTCTGTTATTTATCTCTTTCGCAACTTGTTGTCTTGACTTGGTGATTTTAAAGTGCCTTGTTCCTCTGTGTGGTGTTAAGTGGTTGTATTCAAGTTATTATTTATAAAAGAGTTATATTATAAGTTTGTTTTGGAGGATCGTACCAGTTCCATTCCAGGGAACTGACTCACCCCTCTCAGGGTGGGCTGCTTGGTTTCAACTTGCAGGTACGAGTTGATATACAGGTGGCCACGAAGAGAATGAGTGTTTGGGATGGGATTAGGTTTTTGGAGAGTTAATGTATTTCATTGCTATTATGTTTACGTTAAGTTTTCTTGAGGTTCAGACCGTAGCTTTTGTAATTTTATAAGTTGTAATTGGTGAGGTTTGTGCCGGGTGTTTGGAACCCGATATTCTGTGAACGACATAGTATTTTATTTTCCACTGCATATTTGTTTAATAGGGGTGTTACAACTATAGCCAATCACCATGTGTGCAATCCTCCTGTTAATGCAATGCATAGCCCAAAAAGGAGTGCCCGAGCCTCTACAATTTATGGCATGCACATTCATCCAGATCCCATGAAATCAGCCATAATCACTTACCCATCTCTTTGCTGGCACAAGACCCCGATTCCAAAACCATCATCTGTAACAACACTACCATAAACAAAAACGGAAACCACTTCCGAATCTACAGCTTCCAACTGTTTCTTATCAGGTGGTGATAAATTTGCAGGTTGGCGTAGAGAAGTAGTAGTGTGTCAAAACAATTTAAGCTTGCTCGCAGCCTCAATCCAAGAATCGAACCTAGCCATGATAGAGTTGACACCTGACATACCATATCTTTCAAAGGAGCAAAATTATACATTGAACAACACTTAAAGTATCCTTAAGACAAAACATAATAAACCAATCACAGACTGCAAGATCAGCCTAAAGAAAAGTAGGCAGGTTTAAGCCCTCCTTATTTCACAACAACCAAACCAACTCAAGATGTATAAAAGCATAAAAAATATCATCAGTTGCGCCACACAAGAAGTAGACATGATCTATATGGCTCTAAAATATATGCGATGAAACATTTTTACAAGGAACAAATCCATGCATGAATCTTCAAGCAAATAAGCTTACACGGGAGGAACATTGTACTTCTTAACCCGAGACATAACCCGTCATTCACAACTTCCAGCTAAATGAGCTGAGTTGGATCTGCACATATTAGTTATTCCTAGTTATTCCCAACTAGTAGGTACATTTAACACTAAAGTTTCTTTTCTTTGAACATCCTTACTCCCACTCATCCTTTATATCTCCTTCGCCCCGTTGCATTGCTAATACCAACTGTGCATCCTCTCCTTACAACCATTCTCTAACTAGGTCCTTACGCCGCCCGCTCTGAGGGTTAATAAGCCAAGGAAAAATAAAATGGCTATCCATATAAATGGTTTTCTTGTAGTTCCATTTTTTATGAGATCTAACAAACTTCGGAAGGCTCCAAAGAAACAAAGATCTACCAGGTTTACCACACACCCATCTCTCATTGATCCTGGTATCTCTGCCATCCCCAATCGTTTACCGTGCTCCTTGCCTAACTAAACCCAAAACCCTATGCAATGCACGCCACACGGGGCTGGACCTTTGACACTAATTCACTTCTAAAATATAAGTCTTGGAAAAAGTGCTTTACTTTGAAAATCCTAGCCGCCAATAGTCCTGGCTGCTAACAAAATCTCCAACACTGCTTAGCCAATAAAGCTTGGTTAAAGCATGGGAGATGGCGAAAAACCAAGCCACCCTTCTTTTTTCAAGAACACAAATCTATCCAGCTCATCCAATGAAGCCCTCTAGCATCATCCTTCCTTTCCACCAAAAACAAGCCATCATCCATACACCAAAGAAAACCTTTCAGTTTTGGCCCACCTGACTTGGAAAGCCCAAATAAAGGCTCACATTTGTAAGCTCCCTTATACAAATTCAATTACTAATCTTTGCTTTGAGATTAGGATCCACAAAGGCAAGGTCAAAGGTAAAACAGACAATGACATAAGGTTATGATATTTCTAAATGTTAAAAAGGTATTTTTTGAACTTTCTAGTTTTACATGATCTGGTCATCGCTTCAAAATGATTTCAACATCATACTTATCATCAAAGGCACTTTCTCTTACTTTAGAATGATTTTTATTCTAGAATTTCAGCTTTTATATCATATTATAAGCTAACTTCCTTCAAAATGCCCTAAGTTTCTGAAAATAGAAAGAAACACTTATAATTGCTCAAAATAGAAATTCTACATGATAACGTGTCTATTTGCAGTCATAAATTTGACAAAATTAGTTTGGAGCAAAAAAAAAAAACCAATTTTTGAAGTGAAGATTCAAGATCCTTTGAAATTTACTCTCGCCTTCAAAAAACACCTAAATCAATTCGAAAACGTCTAAATGTTAGCACATGATAAGGAATCACATTCAGGAGCTAACACCACTAAATTTTTTTTATTTTGATATTTCAATAATTACCTTCGAATTACTGATTAGATCAGATTGAAAAATCTATCTAACTCTGATTCCTTACCAAAATGAGATAATTTTGCATTATAAAAATTCAAAAATATCATTCTTTACATTCCAGTAAAATATCTCAGCTAAATTCCATCCGGAATTAACTCACCAGTTAAGTTAAGCTAGATTTTTCACCAAAAAAATATTATTTTTATCTTTTTTCCAGACCTTTCATGTATTAGAAACACTCCATAATGACCTAAAGGACAACTAGAAGTGAGAAGAAAATCTCCCTAAGTGCCTCCCCCAAAAATTCCAATTGCTAGTCACAAAACTCTACCGAAATCTAAAAAATCAATCTTTAACCTTCCATAAAAGTTCCAATTACCAAATCATAACCAAACCACATGAAAATGTGAAGATCAGACCATTAAAGACTCCATCAAAGGTAGAGGTCATTACCCAATTAGAAGGCAGTCGGTAAATTGAAGATTTTTTCTAAATATAGGAGATCCCACAAAGTGTTTGAAACATGTTAGAAACTCTAGTCTTTGCACCTACGACCTCTATTATCTTCCTTACATTGGTTTTTTTGTTGAATATTTGCTTAAAAAGAGTATTACTTTTACGTTTTTGTGTCTTTTTGAGCTTTGACTTCTTCACTAAGTTTCCTTTTAAATTTGACCTTAAAACTGAAAGTCAAAGTCATCAATAGGTTCAGATTCACATTAGAAGCGTTCCCATAAAATCGGAGAAAAAAACCACCCAGATCCCTAATAAACAAGCAGACACTTGGTCTAGGGCATCGGACTGCCATCGGACCCAATAAGGTTGAAACATTTTGATTTTTAGGTTAGTTTAGGTGGTGTACGGGGGTCATAGACGTCATGTTGGATGAGCATATGTTTTTTAGAAATAGGAGTCAAGCTTGGAGCGATGCTGAAAGTGCAGTAAGGATAGATATAAGAGAAACAGTAAGGGCCAAACCGTTCTCGTCCATGTGTTAACCTATTTCGCTATAACCTCAATATTGCAAGACTTTACGTGACAAAGAATATAGCTGAACGATGAGGCGGCATGTAAAGAGCCCACATGTTAGTGGTAAAATGGCTCATCTATCTGATGGAGAGGCATGGAAACATTCAATAATGTGTACTCAGAATTTCCCAAGAGCCTCGTAATGTAGACTAGGTATGCGTACATTAGCCCATTTGGAAAGTTTGGCGGTAAATATTCACGTTGGCCAGTGATCATAACTCCATACAACTTGCTCCCGAGATGAGCATGAAGAGACCTTTTATGTTCTAGTCGCTAATTATTTCAGGACCAAAGAACCCCAAAGGAAATCTAGATGTGTACAAGTAACGTTACTTAAAGAGTTGAAACAGTTGTGGGAAATCAGCAGAGTGACTTATGATGTGTCCTTGAAACAAAATTTTCAACTTAAGGTTGTTGTCTTGTGGACTATTAGTGACTTCCCCACTTATGGAATACTTTATGGTACACCATTGGCGGAAAGTTAGCATTTTCTATTGCATGAAGAACACGAGATAATTTTATCATGAAGAGGGTTGAAATATATAATGGCCTGATTGTCATCGATATTTTTTACGCCATGATCACCATTTTAGGAAGAATAAAATAGCATTCTTCAAAACAGGGTAGAAAAATAATAGCCCTCCACCAAGATTGAGTGGGTATGAGGTTTGGGATATTGTTTTAACTCTACCTATGGTGACCCATCAATTGGGTTATCTAAAGTTTGAAGAAGAAGAAAGAAAATGGGTAGGCATAAACAAAGCATATTATAGGAGCTTCCATATTGGAGACATTTGCTTATCGACATAATTTGGATGTCAAGCATATTGAGAAGAACTTTTTAAACAATTGATTCATACAATAATGGATGTGAAGGGACGCGCTGCATACTCTATAAGTTCAAGGCAAGACTTGTCCAGATACTGCAAACGGCAGGACTTAGAGTTGCAGGAGGACATAAATGGTGGAACTTATATGCCCATAGAATCCTCTGCTCTTGATAGACCTCAAAGAAGTGTTCTATGTGATGGATTATGCAATTGAAGTTCTTAGGGGGTATGCATCCAATTTGAGAAGGTGCATAGATTTTAATGCTTTGAAGTTTTGTGGAAGAAGAGTCGCGACTATCATGTATTAATGGAGAGACTTGTCCCTGTTGCGTTTCAATGTCTTCTACCACCTAATGTGTAACACCCCTACTATGTAATCTCATCTTAATCCAATCTTTAATATAAACAGCTCGTACTATGCAGTGGAAATAAATACAATTTACTTAATCACGGGTCTATCACCGTTACTCACTCATGTGAGAACAAGGCTTCCAAATACATTTACAAAAAACATTGTGATGACCAGAGATAGTCTAGTCCAAATTATACAACTCTTATTCAAATTACATGTGAGAAATCTAATATACCAAAATCATTTACTGAAGTACAATCCCAAATATCAAACACAAGGGTAGTATAAAATAACTACCTAATCCCGCACTCCAATGACGTCTTCCCACTGTGTACCTAAAAATGATCATTCTCTTAGTAAAAACAAGGGTGACAAACTCACCTATTTGGGAATTTATGTGGATGACCTTCTGGTTGTGGGGGAAATGACAAGCATGAAATTCAGAACCTCAAAAACAGACTGCATAATGAATTTAAAATCAAGGATCTAGGTGGTCTTACCTATTTTCTTGGCATGGAATTTTATAAAGCAATGAAGGCTTGATATTGTCTCAAAGAAAATATGCTAACCAACTCTTATCTGATTACAATATGTAAGATATACGTGCAGCTCAACCAGAAATTGTCCAAGAAGCAGAGAGAACTCCTCACTGATCCCACCTCTTACTGCCAGCTAATAGGGAAGTTAAACTTCCTCACTAACTCTAGACCCATATGTGCTATGTTGTTCAACATCTAAGTCAATTCTTACAATCTCCTACAAATGTACATTATCAAGCAGCTATGCACACACTATCTTACATTAAAGGAACTGTCGGTTTTGGCTTAGTTTTTAAACACCCGTCTAGTTGCACCTTGACAACTTTTTGTGATGCAGATTAGGCCTCCTGCCCACTCACCAAAAATCTATCTCGGGCTATTACATCATACTTGGCAGATCTCCTTTGAGTTGGAAATCCAAGAAGCAAGTGTTTGTTGCGCATCCTTTGTAGAGGCCAAATACCGATTGATGCGGCAGGTTACTACAGAGCTGAGTTGGTTAACACGCTTACTCCATGAGTTAAACATTCAGAAGTTCAACCAGTTTCAGTCAAGTGAGATAACATGGCATCTATATACATCACCAAGAATCCAGTCAACCATAAGAGAATAAAACATATAGAGCTCGACTGTCATTATGTTTCACGAATGTCTACAAGACGGTCTATTCACAGTTCAATACATCCCTAGACATCATCAATTGGCATACATATTAACAAAGCCATTAACCAGAAAAGACAAGACACAAGACAAGTCAAGACAAGACACAAGACATAAGACAAGACTTAAGATTTACTAATCTTAGTCTTGAGGGGGTGTGTAGGAAATATATATAGTGTACATGTATATACTATGTTATAGTATAGTATACTAGTTAGTACACTAGTTAATATATACGCATATATACACAACGTATTAGTCTATAGTTTTAGCAGTCTGTATTAGTATATATCTTCCTTTGTATTACACTCATATTGATTCTTCTTTCTCTAATACAGAAGTCACAATTTGCGTATACTGTCTCTTCTTGCTTTGACAGTAATAGTGGTGTTTGGAAATGAATAAGTTACTCCTTTCTTATGGCTCCCATTTCTTTTGGGATTGTACTACTTATGTGGTTCACTACATGAGACTTGGAATAGCAGGACATCAAATCACGTGGGTTTAATTTCAGTAATTCTATTAAGTAAGACTTGGATATTCGAGATGGTGAAGCGATCATTATGACTTACCATATGACAAGGGAGTGTGTAGGAAAGTTCTTGTTTGGCTTCTTTCAACTTGTAGATTTTGTTTGGTTCTGCTTGATCTTATTTTGGGTTTTAAGTTTTTTCAGTTACACTCATTCAGTGTTACTGTCTTAATTATGGTATAATGAAGATGCTATTGGCATCAGTTCTCTATAGTGCATAGTGATGATAAATGGTAGAGTTTCATCGATGAGATAGTATGTTCACTCTAAAAGTGACATGATCAAATGTCTACACTTTTATCAGTGCCTAATTTATATTCTACATTTGTCATTTTTCTTTTAAGCAATATGATACTAGTGTTCAAGTAATGTAGTCATGTTCAACAAATGTATGTTTTTTTTTTGTTATGCACTGTTGATCCCTTTGATCTTATATCTGGTATAAAATCAAGTATATCATTGTACGAATGTGCCAAGTAGTAGATGTTGCCAATCTTTTGATCGATTGAATTGATTTGGGTGAACTAGAATTACTAAGACTAAACCCCTCCTAACTCAATCATGGTTAGGTCCAATCGGCAGTTGTAGCCCAATTTATAGCTCACTATTTCATACCAAAGAGAAAATTGGATAGCATTTGAGTTCATGTTAACATAAAACACAAAGCCAGTTTGTTTGATCTTGTTTGAAACAAGACTTTAAAACATGGCATATTCATTTTGTTAGAATATGAACTTGGCTTACTATGTTATTTTATTTTATATTGAGGGTGATAAATGGTGGCATATTTTCATAAAAAATCTAACTATTTTTAGTATTTGAATTAGGTTCGACTTGAGCCTTGTTGGAACCAAACTGGTACAATCTCATCTTGGCTCTATGTTAGGTTGGTCACATCATTAGGTATTTGTGATTATGGTTACTTTTGAGTATTTAAGCCAATTGGGTGTGCTGAAAATTTGATATGGTAAATGGATTTTGCTCCAAAGTTGAGTATGCGTGCGTCTTAGAGTTGGACCAGTAATGTAGATGTATGTGCATAATGTTGTTTTTGTGTTCTTTAAGCTCTTGTTCTTTGGAGCTAATGGTTGCTTTTAATAGTTTATTATTCAGCTCCACAACATTTTCTTGTTGTTCACTTCTTTCTTAAATAGTTACATTACTTGGACCATTGGTGTAGTATCTTGTCCTATCTTAGGTCGTGCCCATCTAGAAAAAATTACACTTTCACGTTAGTCCATGGGTCCTTCAAGCGATCATTCTGATTACCATATGACAAGGGGAGTATTTAGGAAAGTTCTTGTCGTGGATTCTTTTCTACTTGCAGATTTTGATTGATTCTGCTTGATCTTATTTTGGGTTTAAGTTTTTTCAGTTACACTCATTCGGTGTTACTATCCTAACTGTGGGTAATCTAAAATGCATTATTGTCATTCATTAAACAGATAAACAACAATGTCATCCAGAGGTAGGAATGCAATCTTTATTAAGGATGAGGTCAAGGTGGTAGGGGTGTGGTTGGTGCACAAGTGGGGAGGGTGCAAGTAATGATGGTGGTGTGTCTGGCCGTAGATGGATCCCCAGTGTTACAGGCACACTAGGTGCTAATAAAGGTGGCAACATGGAGCATTGTAGAAGTGCTTTGGTCCACCCCAAACCGTTCAACCATCATCCACTGATTCTCAAACATTCTATGACTCCAACGAAACAGTTAATGATGTTGAGGAGACATGTAATGGTGAGGATGACACACAAGGGACATTACCTACAAACTGTTCCTAAAAAACGCAGCTAGCTGTGTTGAGTGCGGGATATGTTACTCGAAGAACTTTTAGACCCGAAAGGGTTATGGTGAGATATACTATATTATTGCTTCAGTAATTCATTTCACAATATTGTGTAACTTATTCACTAACTATTGTATCAAACATGAACCCCAACTTTCATTGTTTTTTCTTTGAAGGTTTAAGCACTCAACAGTAAGTTAAGGTGTCTCAGATGACATCAAACGACACTACAATGATGCATGGTTTTGTTGGTCTAAAACACCCCAAATGTAAAAGATCAGTGGGTATTGTGCTTTTAAGTAAGTGGTTGAAGTTAAAGTTTTCATCTCATATAATACACTGTGTCGATTAATTTGAGTGAACTTTAAGTATTGTTGGTGCTTATAACAATTGCAATTTTCATTTGAGTAGGACAAATATACGTGGGATCCAGCTATAAAGGAAGAGGCCTATAAAGGGTTTAGTCAAGTAGGCACCGATTGACTTAAAGATCTGAGATACAAGGCACAACAAAGAACTAATGATAACCCCCTAAGTGGATGTCAATGACTATTTTTAAGGCGCTGAAGAGAAGGCATGGATCAACTTTTGTTGAAAGATATAAACATTCCAAGACAAAAATAAAACGGATCGGATGGTGATAACTTTCATCCACGACATTGCATTGGATCTATTCTTTTCGGGACTTAGCTGAACACATGGTATGATCTTTGTTATGTGTTTATTTAGAATTTATTTTATTTAGTTTTCATCTTAAAGTAATTTACTAATGTAGCTGCAATAACATAGGCTAAAGAAAATAACGGGGTTCTCCTAACTGCTTATCAACTCTTTACTCCCGTAAACACTAAGAAGACAACAACTGGAGATACGGTATTTTGTGGCATAAAGGTTAAAGAAACTGAAATACCCCAAACCTAGATATGGTGTTTAGATGATAACCAAAGTTGTAAGAAGGCTAAATAATGCCTTAGAAACATTAGGAACAATTTAAACTGAAGAAAACATAAGGAAACACATAAGAGCAATTTGAGCAAAAATGTGCTCTAAGCTGGAGTAACTTGGGTGAGCACTCAAATATCATTCTTAGACCTTATTAATATCCTAATGGTCATGTTAAATCAATACCAAAGAAAACCAACCTCAAAAACAAGTTAAAACACAAATTGTGCTTTAAGGAGTCTTAAGCACATTTTTGAAAAATTGTCTTAGAAAGGGGTTTTAAGTGGCTAAATGCCCATGATTACTCCTTAATCAAATTTTGTACTACTTAGTATCACATTAGGATGTCTAAATCAATGGGAAATCAAAAATTTCACAAATATGTGCACTAGTTTGTGAATAGTAACCAAATAGTGCCTAGTTTAGTCATTGGTCAACTAAGTTTAATTAAATGGTCAAACAAGACCATGACTAGCCTTAATTAAATAAGGGGGGCGGTTTTCTAAGGGGATGAGTCACCACATGAGTAAGTAGTTTGTAAAATAAGAAGGAAAAAGTAAGTAGTTACTATTTTTTATTTTAGAAACAATATCTCTTATTTACTTACCTCTCTCCTCCTTTCTTCATTATTCTTCTTCCTCACCGATTTCTCCTGCTCTCTTTCTTCTCCATTCACGTAGTAGACAACTCCATGCTAGCTCCATCTTCACGCTTGCCAAACACTCATCTTAGCTCCAAAATCAAAACCAAGCACATATTCTTCTTAGTTAGCTCAAGCTCTTTCTTTCTATCCTTTCAAATCTCCAAGAGCTTCAATTTGGTGCCAAGCCAAACCGCAATTAGAGGAGGAAACACAAGCTTGAGGAGTCCATTAGCTTCTCCATTCTCTTAAGGTAAAGAATATGTAAGAAAAACTTGGTTTCCACCGATTCTTCTCCATTACCGAAAAATTCTACTCATGGGGCTTCATTTTTATGCCTTGTTCTAGCTTGTTTCCTATTCTCCAAGGGCTAGAGGAGGTCCTTATGATTCATATCCAAGCCTACCTTAAGACTTCAAGGTAAAATATACTCATTTAAATACCTTAAAACACATATTTTTAACCTAGGGTTTGCTCCTTAAGGTTAGTGTATTGTCTAGCACTCATTGGAGTCATTGGATATTGATTAGAACATCGACAAGGAGAATTTGGTGGTGACCGAGATTGTGCAAGGAAAATCCTAAGTAAGAAGTTGGTGAAGCTTGTAAAAGAACAAGGTAAATTGCTTACTTAAGGTGTTTTATTGTTTAAGGGAATGGGATCTAGATGAGATATAGATAGCTTAGCTTAGAGTTTACATTAGAAAAGGGCTATATATATAACCCTAGGAGAAACATGATTATATTGAGCACTTGTGATTAAAGAGCAAATGGGAAATGAGATAGTTAGACAATAAAAAGGTGAATTACAAGAGCATTTAATTATATTTCAAGGGAGCCTTGTTGGTTGTATTTTAAGGTCAAAGGCTATTATATGTGGAAATTCAGTGGTTAAGCTTTGTGTCATTTAGGGCCTAAGATCCAAGCATTTTAAGTTTGTGCTTATATGATGATACGGTGTAGTTTTGATATAAATTGAGTGTTAAGAATGTGTGGATGGAATTTGGGTGTTCAAGGTTGTTAATGGTAAAAACCAAGTGGTTGGATGTAGAAATATACTAGGGAAGCCATGTCAAAATTTGGTGAGAAAACAGGAGTCTAAGACGTATAAATGAAGTTTGATGACCTAGATGTACAAGGAATTCTTAGGGCTTAAATTGGTGAAAGAAAGTGAACTAGAGTGTTTCTTGAGTGCTTAAAGGACTCAGGAGTTGTCTTGAAAGAATTAGAGTTCAAATGAGTGAGTGTAATGCTCTAGGGATATGGTGAGAGTGTGATTAAGTCTTGTGCAAGTTTTGGTAAACAAGGATGAATAATGCCTTGTGAGAATCTAAGTGTAAGCTAGAGGAAAATATAAGGAGTTTATGTAATGGAGGTGTTGTGGAACAATAATGCTTAGGAGTGGTGGTAATGGATGAGATAACATTTAGGTTAGTTTGAGTTGTAGGTATGATATACCACTTACAAACTTAAGGAAAATATTACAAGTGTTAAGAGATTATGTGAGAAATTGAGTTATGAGGTTAGGGAAGGAATTAGGCAAGTTTAAGATGTTATTTTGGTATTAGAATATGCCTAAGATCATGTATAAAGTTTGGGTGATTTATGGATGAAGAGAACAAGTGCAAATACACTTAGAAAATATGAAAGGAAAAATCTGTAGCTGGTCCGGGACTTAAGTCCAGGGTAAAGTCCTAGACCACACTAAAATAAGGGCCGAGAGTTGCTTCAGCACTATGGTCCGGGACTTGAGTCTAGTATAAAGTCCGGACCACCCCATTAAATCCATCTGAGAGTTAGGCACAGGCATGGTCCGGGACTTAAGGTCTGTACAAGGACCCGGACCACTGCCAAAAATCACCCGAGAGTTAGAACATGAGTTGGTCCGGGACCTAAGGTAAGGACCAAGTCCGGACCACTCTAAAAATGGTGTTTAAGCTTGTAAAATGTTAGTAAAAGAAGGGGAATGTTAGGTATTGATGTTATAAAGTTATTTATGACATGTTTGGAGGTGTAATGGCTACAAGTGGATGAACAAATACAATAGATAATGAGAAAACGAAACACTTAAAGAATTTAAGTTAAAACCATAAGGACTTAGTGAGTAACAATGGATATGTGTTGATGGCTAGGAAAGCTAAGTGATTAAGTTAAGTTGAGCTAAATAATAACTTAAAACTGAATGAATGTTTTAGGACTTTGTGAATTGGGACTTGGAGGGAGATAAACCGAACAATCACCGACGGTGAAGGGTACAGTCTTTCTTCTTGTAACCTGCTTGCTAATGAGGTGTCCCTCGACTTGCGTGCTATATGTTTATTTGCTATGACTAAGAAAAGATAAAGCATGCAACCGGTTTTTATTGGTCTCGTTGTGCGTGTGTTTCCTTTACACTAACCCACGAGATTCGAGACTAGCTACTAACTAAGCTTAGTATTTGTTGATGAATTGAGAAGAGGAACCATATTCCGGTGACTGTTGGTTAATACCCGATACGGTTTAACTAACGCACAAACTGTAAGACTTTCACTAACTGGAACTTAAGAGGAGTGAGGAATCCGGGACTGACTCCGGTCATGCATGTTAATGAAAGGGGGGTCGGTATCTGAATCAGATCCGACTTCCGTTTGAGGACTTGTCTTCGGACTCGTCGCCTAGGGTCGAATGTCGGCTCAACTACATTAGATTTCCAGTCCAAGGTAGGAGGCATTAAGATGGTGTGGTGGGATCTATCCTAAATCCCAACTAATTTGAGAATTATTGTTCATTCAACCAATGCAGTTCTCGGCCGTTGGCTAGGGTCACCTTTGTCGCGACAAAATGAACAATGGACTTTGTGCTACCGAATCTGATTAAGAGCGGTTGACCTGTTTGAGATGTGATTGTTCACTTGTGGATTGTTGTTTACTGCACTTCATATTATGATTGTGTATCTAATCAATTTCCATGCTATCGACAATTAGTCGTCGTAGCCCCGTTAGCTCTGGGGCCACCAGAGGGTCGTACCAGCATTCTTGCTGACCCCCTTTGGGGGCTGTTTTTATTTTGCAGGTAAGCGTCCCATGAAGAGTCACCTGAGAGTAGGGGCGGTTAGACTTAGGCTGGGCTTTTATTTTGAGTACGGATGCGCCTGTGCTCCCGTCTGTTGATATTAAGACTGATAGAAGTTATGTTGTTAATGGAAATACCATGAACTCGGTTGGTGGGTGTTTTGGTTGGTATGTATGTTCGGATAAGCGTTGTAAGTATTTAAAGTTCGGTATATTCTATTGTTCAGACCGTGGCAAGGTTCTGGGGTTAGTTCATTCCACTGCGACGTTTGTGAGTAAGTTGTTAAGTTTGCGATAACCACGATTGGCTTAGGACAGGGTGTTACAGAAACTATGGTAAAAATACTCACTTTTCTATTTTTCTCCCCTTCATTATTTGTGATGACATAAGCAAGAGCAACTTTAAGAGACTTGTAAGATGGCACTAGAGGAGGATCCCTCATCCTTTGTTTTCTAAATCGCATTTGATTTGTAGTTGTTAATGAATTAACTGAACTTTTTTGTCTTATTTGATTATTTATTTATCATACGATTTACCTATTTTTCCTAAATGAACACTTAACCAAACTTTCTAGAGAGTTATTTGGATCGTGACTGACATCAGGTGGGTACTATGCTTGTAACACCCCAACCGTTAATCTCGTCATTACCTCTTAAACTGTTACAAATTACTTCTACTCACGCAGCGGAACTCTAATTACAACGAGGGGTGAAACAACGCCGTTAGCCACCCATGTGGCTAACCAGGCCTTTCTTACATACCGTAACGGTCTGATGAACTGGAACAACCGAGTACTTCATACAAATACAATACTCAATTCATATCTCTACTATACCGAGTCTACAATATACGGATGCCGATAACATACTCGGACTTACACCTCATTCAAACGCATAAGTAATTACAATTTAGCTACCCATGCTCACAGCAGTCCCCGTCCTACTCTCTCGAACGGTGGTCAGCTTCAAGTACCTGCACACTAAAAACGTTCCCCCTAGGGGTCAGCTTACGCTGCGCATGAAATTCGCATATACCGCGTGCTAACCGCGGTACGCCGACTACTTTGGGTCGGATATACATGGAGTTCATTTTAATCAAACAACATGCATCATGGCAATACAATATATATGTATATCACACAAGGAATCTACATCCAATCCCGGAACACGATTCCTAACTAACATAACAATGTGTTAGTGGTAACTGGTTACTCTTAGGCATTGAGGGTTATTCCTCACTATGCCTTGTTTACTTATTCAATACCTCACCCGCTCTCTCGGTTACTTATTCGTATACGCACCCATTCTCTTGGGCTACTCATTCTTATACTTACCACTCTCTCGGGTACTCATACATATACTCACCCCTTTCTCTCGGGTTATTTATACTCATTATCTCACCCACACTCTTGGGTATTCATAATCAAGCTCTTGTAGATTCTCGAGACATACAGGTCTCCTACGTCACGCTTGTTACTCTCTTTACATACTTAAGCCAAGACTCATGGCTCTCTAGCATAGTCTTACTTCCCCGGTTTCGACCCTACTCTGGGTCTAGCATGGTGGGAAGGTTCAACTAGCTCACGGAACTCTCTCTTAGTTCCTATCTCTTTTACTTAGGTCCGACTACTCTCGGACTACTCTCGTTCCCATACACTCCTCTCTCGGAGTTATAATAATATCATGTATATTAGTCTAGAAGCATCATTCTCGATGTTTCTATGACTTTGGGAACTTTACTTAAATTCGGGTAATCTTAGTTTAAGGGTTACCCTCACAATCATATGCTTATACATTCGGATATTTCTTATACCGGGTACAATTCCTCATATAAGAGGTCGACCGTATCTCAAGAGAGTCACATAGTCCCTTAGGTCTCTTTTACCTTTCTTATATGTTTACATTATTGGACTAACTTCGATCCTCTCGATGGAGGTTCGTTTATCCCTCCACTCATGTTTATTCCGTGGATTGTTTCAATAAGGTTTACTAACCGTTATCGGGTATTACTCAACCCGTACATCTCCTCACGTTCTAGGGAGTTCATATGTTTGCGTTATCGTTATACTTTAATCGATAGCTTGTGTGTGTTTGCATGTTTTCGTTATCATACGCATCGATCCGTTCTACGGATCTCTAGCCGAACGTTACTCACTATGAGTCGGTCTTTACACTATGTTAGACCACACCGGCATACAAGTATGTTAGTTCATTCAACATACAACAAGACATACATAACCAAACAAGGGATTATTTTCATGCTTTAGTCTTGATTAAGCCGGCACACAAAACACACAAATCAGTGTAACTCGGTTAGCATACGGGGCATGAGAAAATCATACCTTTCACCGGGGTTTTTACTTTTACCGTGTCATCTCACCATGCTTGGTTCACACACGATCCACTGATAACATTCAAATGTTTTATTAACATCAAAGCATTACGGTATGTAAAGCTAATACTCCCGTACTAACCCCGTTATCCCGTTTAACTTAGTTTTACTCATGTGTTCTTAAACTCACAACTTCCTCATTCACTTATCAAACTTGTTTACACTCCTAATGACCTTTAAATATCATTATTCATGTCCTAATTACCTTATATTATCATTCATTCAATTCCCATCATTAGAATGCAAGAAAACACATTCTGTTACATTTCTGGCCTGGTCGGGTTTGTGTCCGGGGTTACAAACCGGACCAAACACTGGAATCACTTTCTGTCGTATTTTTCATGTGTTCCGGTTTATGTCCGGGTTTACAAACCCGGACCATCCCCTGGGATGCCCTTCTGCCATGTTTTTGCTATGTTCCGGGTTTGCATTCCGATTGCAAACCCGGACAACCCTGGAACTGTCAAAATTTACAGTTTTTCACCACTTTAAAACCCCTAAATCACCTCTAATCATTTCCTAATCATTCCTTAAGTTTTCCACATGTTTAATCATCATAAAACATGCTCTAACCTCTTCAAAACATTGGTTTATTCCTTACTAAAGTTCTTGCTCAATCTCACACATTTTTCATTCTCATTTTACACTAATGCACACTTGTGCATTTCTAACTTCTCCTCAACACTTGCATTATGCTCTCTTTCATTGTGACCATTCCATATCTTCCAAGATAATGCACTTCTCACATCTAGGTTCATGCCTCATTCCTAAACCTTAAATCCTCATTTCTTTCCAAACTTCCAAGAGCACTTAAACAACTCCTTTTTGCTACAGATTTTTGCATCATTCTCCCTTCTTAAACAAGTATTCCCATGGTGACTTACTAACTCATTTCAATATCTAAACATACCTAGCTCCTCTAGGTCATTCCTCACTCACAACAATGCTCAAACCACTCAAATTTCTGTAGAAATTTTGCCATAACTTGGCTACTTTTCTAACCTTGCCCAAAGTTCATCTCATCACATTATTCACCTAGAACTAACCAAACCCATCATGGGTTCTACCAGCACACACACAAGTTCACCAATACTCATCAATTCTCCAAATACCTCACAATGCATAATTCACAAAATGCATATCACTTAATCAAACACTAAATTCACAAATGTTTTCTCACTTGTATTATTACTATACAAGCACATTACTACCACAACACATGTGGGGTTCATTCATTTAATTATCCCATCCCAAATTCTAACACATATAGAATATACTTTAGGGTTGGCTTTACCTTGAATTCTCTTAAGTTTCCTTGTTAATACACTTCTCCTCTTCTCATCTTCTCTTCATCCAAAATTGGTCTAGGCAACTCACTTGCCCCATTCTCTAGACCAATATACCATGGACATGAGGAGTACAAGTTAGCTCTTTTAGTTGTGGCAACCACTCATGAATTCAAAGAAAGGCTTAAGGCATAGAATTGGACATTACCTTAAGAAACCCTAGAATTGGTTTTGCCAAAAATCAAAGGAGGAGCTCCAACCCACCATTGGAGACTTGGAGAGTAGCTCAAAACAAAGAGAATCAAGGCATTAACACATGCCAAAATCGGCCAACACAAGGAAGTGAAGAAAAATGTATTTTTCTTTGGATATTTTTACCTTGGATGGAAGAGGAAGCTTCAAGCTTCAAGATGGTGTGCTTTTCTCCTCAAATGGGCAACACCCACGAAAATGAAACTCACCATTTTCGAGTTTTGAAAAGAGAGGATGATAGAGGTGATGAGAGGATCACAAATATGTGGTTTTTTTTGAGTTTGGAGCTTAAACAAAGCTTGAGCATGAAGAGAAAGAGGGAAACCATTGTGTTGTTGTTGTTGCAGCTCAAAATCGCTCAAGGAGGAAGGAGGAGGGGAGCTACGGATGAGAGAGGTGAGGAAGTCAATGAGAAGAGAGGAAATGAGGAAAGAGAAGAAGAAAAGGTAAGTAAGTAACCTTTTCACTATTCCCCCTTTTTGACTTTTCAACTCTTCTTTTTCTTTGTTAATTAGCTAATAGAGAGGGCTGATTAGTCTAATAAAAACCGGCCCCACACACTATTTAAACTAGAGCGTTTTTCGTTTTCTTACAGAAAACGCTCGTTATTTTACCCAATTTGGCACTATTCATTAACCGGGCCCGTTTTTCGGATTTTTTCTCGTTTCTTTATTTTTAATGGTTATTAAGCTTCCATTAATACTTAATTATAGTTATTTAATCAACTATAATTTTTACGGGTCGTTTGACCACTTAAAGTCACGTTTTCGGGTTTTCTCTAAAAACGTGCTTTTAAACTCCGTTAGCGTTTTAATCCATTATTTGGATCCGTTTCTTCGGGAATCATTCCCGTATACTTATTAGGCCTAACTAAGCCTTAGGAATCCATCTCGGACCCTCTCAAGATCATGTATCTCTTATACTCATTTAGCGCGCATTTTAGCGTTTTTCGCTTTTCAGCGTTTTCTTTTTCTTTTGGTTTTATTTCCTTTACCAATACACTTTAGGCACCATTAGGCCTTTAATAATCATATTAGAGTAATTTAATCACCATTATTAGGTCCGGGGTATTAAAATGCTAGCTTTTGAGATTAATTAGATAGGGGAGTCACGAGGGTAACATACATGCATGCATAATTTTTAATTATTATAACCACGATTGTACAATATCTTGATTGATCAAATTGATGAAGTTCTTTTTCTAAATATATATATCATGCGTGGTGAAAACTTATTGATGTTGTAATCTTCTACTTGTACATCACACTTGCCCTATATCGAAATATTTGATATCATCACTTCTATCCCTTCATTTTTCATATATGTTTTTTAAAATCCTTACACAGTTGTAATCTATTTATCTTTTCAAATTCTTGAGCAAGGACACATATTTGTATGGATGGATGCTACAGATTTTTGTTTATGCCAATCATGATGTAGATGCTTCTTACTAATGTTTGTATATTTATATATCTATATTGTAGGAAAAGTTTCAAGAGCAACAAGAAACTTATGAGTCACAAAACATGGAAAAGAACCCAAATGAAATATTTTATAGGTCGTTGGAGGTCGCAAGAAAGGGAAGGAGCCTAGTTAGGGAATAGTGCCGATTTATTTTATAAGAAGACTTCACAACACACGGTTTCCACTACAACATATGTACCTTTAGTTATATCTATATAAGAGGACAAACTAAGCAGAAGGAGGAGTGTGAGAGAGTAACTAAAGAGTTGGAGAAGCAAAGGAGTAAAACAACTTACTTGTAGGATAAATTTTGTTAACAGAACTAGGGATGAGTTTAATGAGGAAATGATTTGAAGCAATTTCTTAGCTGATGCATCAACATTATGGTAGTGATTTTTCACCTACACAACCTCCAGATTCTGATGACCCAGGAAGTGGGGGGGGGGGTGCTGGTGCTTCTATGACTGATTAGGTATGTATTGATAAGTTAGTTTTGTGCACTATATATACTGTTTTTGTTTGTTTGAGTATGGAAACTATGTTAATGATTAAATATTGATAATACAATCTAGAACATATGGTATGTTATAACTGAGAGATTAACTGATGATTGAATTAAAATGTTATGCATAGGGCTAGTCATACCTTGGCTGGAACAAGTTGAGGCTTTTAGAGAATGGTCCATGTTTATCAAGATTGAATTCCTTATGTGTTATCTATGTTACCGAGTTAGGCACTATAACTTTTAGTTGATAAGTTCTTATAGGAACTTTGACTCTGAACAAAGACCAAGATCTTGATCATGATGAATTATCATAAGCTAGCATAAAAAAGTTGTTCATATGTGGACCAGGGTCTTGATCATAATTAGTATAATATCCTCATATTTGTAAGTACTCTATTTCATGATTTTGTTTTTACTTTTTCCCCGGCCAGCAATGAATATAAAATGGATGATTGTTTGTAACACCCCAACTCAATCCAGATGTGGTCTCGCAACTTAACAGTATATATATAAACATGTCACAGCGGAATTCTTTACAATCCAGGACCTTGCCACGGTCTGACTACAGAATATACCGAACATTAGTCTAACAACCTTAACCATTTACATATCCTTCTTACAATCCTCTCACAACCTATACATCTTACTAACTCGATTGCCATACGAGTGTACATGCACAACTCGTAGGTCACACTTAATCCTTAACACTTGTACCCTCTTCTTACTCTTGCGACGGCCGCCTTCTGATGTACCTGTGTAGTAAAAACAGCCCCAAGGGGGTCAGCACGAATGCTGGTACGATCCCCTCATGGCCCCCAAGCTAACGTGGCTACGACGACTAATTGTCGATAGCATGGAGGTTGATTAGATGCACAACATAATAGAAAGTGCAGTAAACAACAACTCAGATATGAACAATCAAAGTTCACACACAATGAACGACTTAAATGCGTTCCCTTAATTAGAGAGTTAATTATTCAACTCCTTAAGTAATGTTCCCTCTTAAACTTAGTCCATCCTTATCTCACCTCAATCTTAGTCTTAACTTAACCTTAGAAACAACCATCCTTTAATAAGGAGTGGATGTAGCTTATCTTAATCTTAATAATACAAACCATCCTCTAAAAAGGAATGGTTGCAACTTACCTTAACCTTACCTTAATCTTAATAATACAAATCATCCTTTAAAAAAGGAATGATTGTAACTTATCTTAATCTTAACTTAATCTAATCTTAATAATACAAATCATCCTTTAAAAAGGAATGATTGTAACTTATCTTAATCTTAACTTAATCTTAATCTTAATAATACAAATCATCCTTTAAAAAGGAATGATTGTAACTTATCTTAATCTTAACTTAATCTTAATTTCATAATACAAATCATCCTTTAAAAAGGAATGATTGTAACTTATCTTAATCTTAACTTAATCTTAATCTTCATAATACAAATCATCCTTTAAAAAGGAATGATTGTAACTTATCTTAATCTTAACTTATTCTCAGAATACAAACCGTTCCTGGAGGGGAATGGTTGTAGCCTAAGTCCAAACCTAGGATTTAGGTGATCCCACCGCACCATCTTAATGCCACCTACCCTGGACGGGATCCAGCGTAGCTGAGCCGGCAACCGGCCCTAGGCTACAAGTCCGAAGACAAGTCCTCAAGCGGAGGGCGGATCTGATTCAGATACCGTCCCCCTTTTTCCTTAGCATGCATGACCGGAGATCGGTCCCGGGTTTCCTCACTCAAGTTCCAGTTAGTAATAGTCTCAAGACCATGTTTGTTGGTTAACCTCTTTCGGTTTATATCAGACCATATTAGGGTGTGTTCCTTAGCCTCACTCAATTCCTTACTAAGCGTTAGATAGTAAGTTCTCACGGTATGTTGTGTTAGTTTTCAAACATCACACAACAATACAATAATCATAATATTCCGGTTGCATGCTTTATCTTGTTTAGTGAGCACACAAAAACAGATAGCACACAAGCCGAGGGACACCTCGTTAGCAAGCAGGTCACAAGAAGAACTGTACCGTTCACCGTTGGCCGTTCAGTGCTTAATCTCTTCCGGAGTCCAATTTCCAAGTCCTAAAACATTCATTCAGTTTTAGGTTGTTAATCACTTAACTCAATTCAACTTACTTATCTTACTTAACTTACTTAACCCTTAATGACTCCAACCTACACCTCTTAAGTCTTACAACTTAATCTTACAAACTTAATCTTAAACTTTTAAGTTAATTCTTAACTTAATCCTTAGGTCTTTATACCTCTAATCATCATTGCCCCCTTAATGGGGTACCATTAATACCACTAAACTCTCTTAGGTTTCTTTCTTTTTTTTTTTTTTTTTTTTTTTTTTTATGGTCCGACCGACCCACCTCCTGGGTAGGTCGGGTGCAGAGAACATCCAACTTCACAGTTTCAGCCCGACCGACCCAGACTGGGGTCGGTCCCCTGGGTAGGTCGGCTGCAGAAACTTCCCATACATTGTCAAACTTTCTCCAAATTTTTCCTCAAGCCTCCTAATGTGTTCTAAACATCATTTGGCACATCAAACACACCTTATAACCTCCACCAAACTCATTAAAACAACTTCCAAAGATCTTCTCAAACATTTGCTCAATTCTTACAAACACTCCTAACACTTATCATATAATTCCTTACATTACCAACTCGTATCTTACCCAAAACTTCAACCAACCCAAGTGCTCCCTCCTTAACAGTTTGGGCACTTCATAAACATTATTTTCCATCTTCAGTTCATTTACCCAAAACTTCCTCAAGTCATCTTACATAACCATGCACAAATTCCTCTCTTTTCCATTTGTTACTCATCATTCCTAAACTCTTGGGCATACCTAAACATTTCTTGTCATCCTCTTAGCACCTTAACCTTGTTCTTCTTTACCTTAACTATACTACACCTCCTGGACATTTCCACCTCCTTTTACTCACTTACTCACCATTCTCACGATCATACACTCTTTTACATTCCGAGTCATTCTCCTTGATGACTTACAACATCCTCCTACCTTTTTCACTTCCATCACCCAAGTCCACACATTACCATTCAACTAAACCTTACTAGTCCACCACTAACATCATCACACTTACACAAGGTTCTCAAAACTCTCATTGTCTTACTCTCTAGTTCATACCTAAATCTCCTTAAGGCATTATACACCTTTCCTTAAAACTTATGCACAAGTCTTACACTCCTCATACCATGACTTTGGTGTGTTCAATACACCCACCTAAACTCTAACTTCCTCATAGACCATTCTAGGTCATTCTCATCCTTAAGAACTCCTTAGTTAACTCATTTCCACTCAAATTCTTCATAATGACTCCTAGTAAATCCTAGGTCATATTAATTCACCACCATCACCTAAACACTTATTTTCTACTCAAATTTCGCCATAGCTCCTCTAGTATATTCTCATGCCCAATGCATTGTTTTTCTCACACAATAATCTCACACACACACCAAGTCCTTTCTCATCTTATTTTCTCACCCAAATCAACTTATTCACATCATACTCAATATATTGCAATAATCTCAAATTGCATAGCACTAAGGCTCTAAATGACATGGCTCTTAGGCCCTTAAATGACTTAAACTTTAAACACTGAATTTCCACATATAAAAGCTTTCAACCTGCAATACACCCATCAATCTCATAGTAATTATAATGCTCTAAAATCCTTCTTAAACTTATATTACTAACTCATTCCCATTGGCTCCTTAGTCACAAGTTCACAAGCTTATTTAAGTTTCTTTTTCGTAAGGTTATATAAACCCAATACCACATGTAAGCTCTAAGCCACATTGGTATCCCTTTTTAAACTCATCCCTTAAAACTTAAACCACCATTAGGTAAGCATTTTACCTTGTTTTCTCAAGCTTATCTTAACTTCCTCCTTAGACCTTCTTCTTGCATGAATCTCGGCCACCACTTAAATTCCCCTTGCCAATGTTCTAATCAATATTCAATGACTCATATGAGTACTAAACAATACACTAACCTCAAGGAATAAAAACCTAGGTTAGAAATGTGTTCTAAGGCATAAAAGTGGATGATTACCTTTGAAGTCTCAAGGTAGACTTTGGCATTGAATGAAATAGGACCTCCACTAGTCCTTGGTGAATAAATCAAGCTAGATCAAGGCATAAAAAACATAGCCCCATGAGAAGGAATTTTCGGCCATGTACAAGAAATGATGGAAACTTGGTTTTTCTTACATTTTCTTTACCTTAAGAGAATGGAGAAGCTAATGAGCTCTTCAAACTTGTTTTCCTCCATCAATGGAGTTTCCTCTTGGCACAAAATGGAGCTTTGAAGGATTTGAAAAGATAGGAATGAAGGCCTTGATCTAACTAAGAGAAATCTATGCTTACTTTTCGATTTGGAGCAAAGATGAACATTTGGTGAGCAATTGAAGGTGGAGGCACCATGGATGGAGCTCTCACGGTTTTGGAGCAAAAGAAGAGAAGAAGAAATCGTGTGAAGAAGAGAAATGAAGAGAGAGAAGAAGAAAAGGTGGCTTATAAGAGATATTTGCTTTAATAAAGCAAATAGTACTCTTTTACTTATCTCTTCTTTTCTTCCTTATTTGACTACTTATGGTGACTCACCCTCCTTTAGAAAACCGGCCCCTACCTTAAATAAGGCTAGTCATGGTCTTTGTTGACCAACTAATTAGCTTATATTGATTAAAACTTAAACTAGTCACTATTGGCACTATTCACTAATCAGTGCACATATTTCTGAAATTTTTGATTTCCCATTGATTTAGACCTCCTAATGTGATACTAATTAGTACACATGTTGATTAAAGAGTAATGATGGACATTTAGCCACTCAAAACTCAATTCTAAGATAATTTCTCAAAAATGTGCTTTAAGACTTCTTAAAGCACATTTTGTGTTTTAACTTGTTTTCAAGCTTGGTTTTCTTTGATAATTGATTTAAAATGTCCATTAGCATATTACTAAAGTCTTATAATGGTATTTGGGTGCTAATCAAAGTCACTCCAAGCTTAGAGCACGTTTTTGCCCTGATTGCTCTTAAGGCACTTTCTTGTGTTTTCCTTGGTTTAAATTGTCTACCAATCTTTCTAAGGCATATTCTAGCCTTACTACATCATAATTTGATGTTCACTTAGCATACTTAGGTTTGGGGTATTTCATTGTTAGCTTGGAAATGGAAAGCAAGTTGGAAATGGAAGAAACACTCTATTTTGGAAAGATCCTTGGCTCCCTAGATCTGATGGTGTCTGTATTATTTCTCTAAAACTAGATAGTATATATAGAAGCCAGGCTGTTGTTGATTATATTGATAATTCCACTGTTTTATGGAAATCTGAACTCCTCAATGATAATCTGTTGAATTATGATGTGCGAGGTATTTTATCCTTTCACCCAAATCCATCTGTTATTGATTCTTCGGTCTAGCATCACAGTTCTTATGGTTTATACACAGTCAAATCTGGTTAGTGAACCATTCAAAGAGTTCAGGATCAAAATATGGCTTCCTCTTCTGTTGTTCACTATACAATAGATTTCAAAAGATTAAACATTTATAGATCTGTCCTAGATCTAAAATTATCGCCTGGAAACTGTTGCATTAGATTACTCCTTGTCAAGCTAATCCGGTAAAAAGAAATGAGGGAAAGTCCTCTTGCTTTTTCTATGGTAAAGATGATACTATTGTGCACTCTTATTTTACTTGCTCTATGGTAAATGATATCTGGATGAACATTGCAAACACTGCTGATCTTGAAAATTTCTCTGATGATGACTACATTTCTTGGCTAAGCTTCAAGATCAGTATGTGGTCGAATTCTAAGTATGGTCAGGTTATAAACTTACTTTGGGTGATGTATCATGCTCGTAACAAAGTGAAACATAATCCTTCCTATGCTTAGTGGACTATAGTTTAAGCTAACAAGGCTTGTTAGTTGTATGTTTCTTGCACTCCAGCGATTATGTTTTTTTTTCAAGTTAAATGAAGGTAAATTGCTCCTTGTGTTGTGCTCCTCAAGGATCTCTTGTCAGATCATTTACTTTTAACTTACGCTTGATGAATTTCATGAACTTAGAAGTTTATGTACTAACATTTTCTGCACTTTCAAATGATAGAAGTGTTCTTTATCTTTCTTTGTAACTTCGACTGGTTAATGCAATTATTATTTGTAACATTTGTTTGTTTAAACGTTCAGGTTCTTCTTTTTCTCTGCTGATCAATTTGGGCATATTAGGAGAAAAGAGTTCAACTAAGAAGTTTCGAGCTGACTGAAGTGAACTTTTGAGACCACATAGTTCATCATTTTGTCTTTTTGTCTAAATGCTAATTGTTAGTTAGGTCTTTAATTTTAGTTTATGTTATCATATGTTGTTATTCGTGTGATTAGCTTCAGATATACAGTACAAGATACAAAGCTCACTTAGAAGCGATGAATTGGTAGTATATTGGTATTAACACTTATTTGTCATACTTAAATCAAAATTTGTTTGGCGATGTGTGTTGTTCAATACAACCATCAAAATTTGTTTAGTTCTACTTTTTTTCATTAAAGGTATCAATATTTATTTAAAAAAATTATCAACAAATAGAGATCAGGTTTCAAAATTATAATGCATTGATTTCTCATTTTAGCTACTAATATGTTGGTAGCGATAATGTATTACAGTAGAATCAGAAGGTAGTAGTTGTTCTTGGAAGTAGTAGCCATTTTGCTACTACTTTGCTAGTAGCCATTTTGCTATCGCTATTCTAGTATGGATTTTGCTACTGCTATACTAGTAGCGATTTGATACTGCTATACTAGTACCGATTTTACTGCTGCTATACTAGTGTCGATTTTGCTACTGTTATACTAGTAGCGATTTTGTTACCGCTATATTAGTGTTGATTTTGCTACTATTATACCTTAGTGATTTTGCTACTGCTATACTAGTATCAATTTTGTTACTACTATACTAGTAGCGATTTTGATACTGCTATACTAGTATTGATTTTGCTATTGCTTAATAGTACTCCCTCCGTTCAACAATATCTGTCATTTTAGAAACTTGCACACTTATTAAGAAAAGTAGGACAATGACGCATGTGTCCCTACTTTTTACTTTTCATTAGATAATAATTACTTTAATATTGAATTTGGGGTAAAAGTAGAGGAAGTGTGTCAAAAAAGAATGACAGATATTTTGAACAGAGTCACCTCCTAAAACGACAGATATTAATAACGGAGATCAATTTAGCTATAACATTTCAAAACGACAACAATATTTGGCTATTAGAAAGTAGTAGCAAGCTCAAAGTAAAATAGATACCACATTCCAAAATGATAGCTATTTGTAAATTAGTGGCTACAGCCTTTGCTACCATTGTATATCAGTAGCTAAATCGTAAATGCAGTAGCCCGTTATATTTAGCTACCAAAATGATGATTTAGCTACTGATATAAGATGTAGCTAAAGGTAGTTTTCTTGCGTGAAACCAACTTCATTCACTTTGAGGAAAGATATGGGTTTCCAAAGTTTGATCATAAATTTTCATGAAATTTTGGAGGTATACAACTGGGAGGTCAAACTGCACCAAATAAGGCTTTTTGAATTTCCAGTAGCAATGGATCATTTATGAGTAAATCAAAGTCCACTATTTCCATCTTTACCCAGTGAAGCTTAAAATGAGACCGATAATAATAAAGTTCTATATGGTGAAGTGTAGGATTGATGGGGCTGACGGAGTCTGTCTGGGTTGTTAGACCTGGATAGACTCTCTCGATCAAAATGTGACATATAGATTCAATATTGTGAGATAGATGGGGCTGACATAGTCTTTCTGGGTTGTTAGACCTAAACAGACTAGCTCGGGAAGTGGAAGCAGTCAATTGATGGTCTGACTTCAAAGTGTTCCAAGATGTAAATCGTTGAACCACATTAACTCTTTCAGTGAATGGATAGAGTCTATAAACAAAGTACCAATACAAGAATGAGAAACTTTATTGATAGACTTTTTAGGGTTACAAAAAAGTATCTCACACTTAGGGTTAGGCAGACATACTTTACCTAACGCCTACACTCCCTACTCAATGAATAGTTCAGTACAACATATGAAGAAATTAGTGTATAAGCTCTAAATAGCTAGATATATGAATTGTAGCTTGTAATAGACATGTCTCTTTTTCCTGGTGACTTTTTCCTAATACAGGAAGTATTGGGGCGCAAAAGCACACATTGCAACTTATAATTCCAGATCTTTATATGGCATAAACACTTGAGCCATTGAGGGAGTCCATTTCTGAAAAGTCAAGGATCTGACTGTTTTTCTCCACAAATTCCAGACCTGACTTGTCTTAAGATTGTGGCTCCGAACATTAAGCTCAAGGAGGTTGAAAGTTGTGAAACAAACATTAGAGGCATTTAGACGTTCCTTAGCCATAAAATTTGCAAGTTGTTATAACTGACGACGCGCTCAGCCATTAAGCATCAGATGGATTGTAACACCCCAACTCATAAAGCCACACTTATCTCATAAACCCCCATTCACTTATATTAACTTTGCAGCCGATTTCTTACAATATTTGGTGTTACCGCCGTTAGTCACCCACGTGACCAACTAGGCATACTAAAATCTCCAAGATCTAGCTACGGTCTGATGGATCCGAATATACCGAACATTAGTACTTACAAACCTTAACCAATTACATAACAATCTTACAATCTCCTTACATCCTATACAACTTACTAACATCTCATTCCATTCACTAAATGAGTGTACAAGCATAACTCGTACAACTAAAAGAAGACAACCCGAAGTAAATTCTAATCGATCCTACTCTCAGGACTGTCGTCTTCTGTCATTCACCTGCAAAATATAAACAGTAGCCCCCGAGGGGGTCAACACCTTTATTGGTACGATCCTCTCATGGACCCCAAGCTAACGTGGCTACGACGACTAATTGTCGATAGCATGGAGGTTGATTAGATGCACAACATAATAGAAATGCAATAAACAACAAGCCACATATGAACAATCAAAGTTCAAACACAATGAACGACTTAAAGGCGTTCCCTTAATTAGTGAGTTAATCACCTAACTCGTTAAGTTATGTTTCCTCTTAAACTCAGTCCAACCTTATCTTACCTCAATCTTAGTCCTTATCTCAGTCTTAGAATACAAACCATTCTTTAAATAGAAATGGTTGTAACTTATCTCAAATCTTATCTCAGTTCTTATCTCAATTAAGTCAACTGTTCTTTAATTAGAATGGTTGTTCCTTAATTCATTGTTTATCTGTCAGGTCACGTAACCCTAACCAATGAGTTATCAGCTCCATTGGTTTACATAAACAATATTTGTTAGAATTAGTTGGGATTTAGCTAGATCCCACCACACCTCCTCATTAGTGCCTCCCACCTTGAATAGAAATCAAGGTGACTGAGTCTTTATGTCGACTCTAGGCGACAAGTCCGAAGACAAGTCATATTTGGAAGTCGGTACCTGATAAGGATACCGACCTCCCCTAAAACACATGTGCTGGAACGTTTCGGATTCCTCACTCCCCCAAGTTCAGTTAGTGGAAGCCTCAAGTCAATATTGGTTCGTTAACCTCTTACGGTTACTAAGAAAACAATATTTGGGAGTGTTCCTTAATCTCACACAATTCTTTACTAAGCATGTTAGTAAGTTCTCAAGGTAAAGTTGTGTTAGTGCATCGCAATCACACAAAAACATAATATTCCGGTTGCATGCTTTATCTTGTTTAGTCACACATAAACAAATAGCACACAAGCCGAGGGACACCTCGTTAGCAAGCAGGTCACAAGAAAACCATACCGTTCACTGTTAGTCGTTCGGTTGCTTACTCTCCTCCGGAGTCCAAATTCTCAAACCCTAAAACATTCATCGAATTGGGTGGTTAATTACTTTTAATTAACCTAGCTTACTTAATCACTAATGATTTCCAACCAAATACCACTAAGTCATTGTAGTTTAAACTTAACCACTTATGTTATTTACTTCTCATTTTACCTCATACTTGTTCACACCTCCAATGGCCTTAAAACTCCACCAAACAACTCTTAACAATCATATAATAACATTACCCAACAAGCCCCCACCATTTACTTCTTAAAAAGCACACTTTCTTTGTAAAATTGCCTGGTCCGGGACATGGTCCGGCTCTGTAGTCCCGGACAAATATCTGTTTGACTCTCGGCAACATTTTAGCTATGGTCCAGGACTTGGTACTTACCCAAGGTCCCGGACCAGTTCTGGGGTGTACTCTCGGCATGTTTTTAGTGCTGGTCCGGGACTTTATCCAAGGACTAAGTCCCGGATCACACTTTAAACTGTTAAATTTTACAGTTTTGAACCTCTTTCCACACTTGTTCTTTTGCCCAATCTTCTTCTAATCTTTCCCATGTATTAACACATGTTCTAACACCATTTTAGCACTTAAAACCCTCCTAATTCATGGTTCAAATCACCTCCAAATTCCTTGATCATTATTCAAGTTCTTATTAAACTCTTAACACTTATAACTCAATTCCTTACACTTACAACATGCAAATTTTGTCTAAAACTCCAACTAACTAAGTGTTTCCTTCCACCAATATAACTCCTCCTCAAACATCATTATTCATCCATCTTGCTTTGCTAAACCTTCCAAGGTTATCTTGCATCTCCATGCACAAATTTCTCTCCTTTCCATTTGTACTCATCACTCCTAAACTCTTGAACATACCTAAGCATCACTAGCCATCCTCTTAATACCTTAACATTGGTCTTCCTTTACCTTAACCATCCTACACCCTCCTTAAACATTTCTATCTCCTTTACTCAATTAACTCACCATTCCCATGGTTAAACACCTTTATACATTCCTAGTCATTTTCCTTGACAATTTACAATATTCTCCTACATTTCACTTTTCACTAAGATCACCTAAGTCCATAATAACATCCAACTATAACCTTATTAACCCACTAATAGCATCTTCACCACTTACACAAGCTACCCAAAATTCTCATGGTTATATTCTCGAGTTCATACCAAATCATCTTAAAACATTGTACACCATTTCCTCCAGATTTTACACAAGTCTTAACATTCCTCACACCATGACTTGGTGTGCTTAATACACCCACCTAACCTCTAATTCCTCCTAGACAACTCTAGGCCATTCTAAACCTCAAGAACTCCTTAGTTAACTTATTTCCACTCAAATTCCTTTTAATGATTCCTAGTAAATCCTAGGTCATTGTAATTCACAACAACCACTTAGACACTTTGTTTTCTACTCAATTTCGCCATAGCTCCTCTAGTATATTATCATGCCCATATGCATAGTTTTCTCATACAATCATCTCACACACATCAAATCCTTTTCATCATATTTCTCACCCAAATCTACTCATTTACAACAAACTCGATATAGTGCATAATCTTAAATTGCATAGCACTAAGGCTTAAATGACATGGCTCTTAGGCCCTTAAATGACTTAAACTAAACACTGAATTTCCCAAATATAAAAGCTTTCAACCTGAGAATACACACAACAATGCTCCCATAGCAATATAAAGGTTCTCATAATTCACCTTTAAGCTATCTTACTAACTCATTCCCCATTTGGCTCCTTAGTCACAAGTTCACAAGCTTGTTTAAATTTTTTTTCACTAGGTTATATAACCCATTACATAAGTAAGCTTTAAGCTACATTAGTATTATCTAAATCTCATCCATTTAAAACCTTCACCACCATTAGGTAAAACATTTATCCTTGTTTTTCCAAGCTTTTCACACTTTTCTCCTTGGATTTTCTTGCTTGATTTTCGGCAATGACTTTAATTCCCTTGCCAATGTTCTAATTCACATTCAAATAATCTAATGAGCACTAAGCAATATGCCTAAACTCATAGAACTCATTCTTAGGTTAAAATGTGTGTTAAGGTATTTAAAAATGGATATTACCTTGGAGTTTCAAGGTGGGCTTGGTAATGAATCAATGAGGACCTCCTCTAGCCCTTTAGATATTGGAAACAAGCTAATTCAAGGCATAAACAAGACCCCATGAGAAGTTAATTTTCAGACATGGGTGAAAAATGGAGGAAAGTTGATTTTTCTTTCACTTTCATTACCTAGGATGAATGGAGAACCAAAAGAGCTCTTCAAACTTGATTTTCCTCCATCAACGGAGTTTTCTCATGGCACCAACTTGAGCGTTGAAGGATTTGAAAAGATATAAAGGTAGGTCTTGCTCCAACTAAGAATAATCTATGCTCACTTTTTGATTTGGAGCTAAAATGAGTATTTGGTGACCAATTGAAGGTGGAGGTGCCACGGATGAAGCTCTCACGTTTTGGAGCAGGGAAGGGCCGGGGTAGGAAAACCGATGGAGGAAGAAGAAATGAAGAGAGAGAAGAAAAGGTAGCTTAAGAGAAGATATTTTGTTTTAAAAGGTAAATAGTACTATTCTCTCATTTCCTCTTCTTTTCCTTTAGTTGCTGGCACACGGGGTGAGTCACCAGCCTTAAAACCGCCCCCCTTATATACACGATATTTATGGTCTTGGTTGACCAACGTATTGACTTATGTTGACTAAAGCTTAAACTAGGCACTATTTGGCACTATTCACAAATTAGTGCACAAATTTGTGAAATTTTTTATTTCTCATTGATTTAGGCTTCCTAATGTGATACTAATTAGTACACATGTTGATTAAGGTGCAATCATGGGCAATTAGCCACTCAAAACTCATTTCTAAGACAATTTCTCAAAAAGGTGCTTTAAGGAGTCTTAAAGCACATTTTGTGTTTAAGCTTGTTTTTGAGCTTAGTTTTCTTTGATAATTGATTTAAATGTCCATAATGTTAATAAGGTCTATTAATGATATTTTGGTGATAATCAAAGTCACTCCAAGCTTAGAGCACATTTTTGCTTAAATTGCCCTTATGGTGTTTCCTTGTGTTTTCCTTGGTTTAATTGTCTACCAATGTTTCTAAGGCATGTTTAGCCTTATTACATCATAAATTGATGTTACTTAGCATAATTAGGTTCGGGGTATCATGGATTCTCTTGGTTAGACTTAATCTTTTTATTGTTAGACGGACTCTTTCATCATATTCTGGTTGTTGTAGTAGGATTTGTTCATCTTCTCGATAGACTTTGTGCCACATAAAAGGCTTCTCCTCAGCAACATACAGGGTCCAAACAATTCTTGATTGACTCCATTTGAAGTAGATTGAGTCATTATCGACAAAACATAAAGTTCTAACATGAGGCTAGGTATGGGAGGATCCAGGCAGTTGAAGTGGAGTTCCACCGCACGGAGTAATCAAATGGCTGAGCAAAGAATATATGCTGCCTGCGGAGACAACAGATGGATCTCTCTCTGACCAAACCCCCTTCCGACTCCAACGAACGGACTCTTACGACAAGGAAGCTATACCACAGACAGACTGCGGAGGAGTAGTCGCCTCCAACGCAAAGCAAAGATCCTCTCCGAAGAGCTAAAAGTCATTCGCCTCCGAAGCAAAGCAAAATCCCCTCCGAAGGGTTGGGAGTAATTATTCAAAAAGAAGGGTGAAGTTACAAAAAGCCTTGTATAACTAAGAATACTCTAGAATAATGTAGGCCTACAGAAACGGTTATACACTGTAGAAGAGCCTATAAATAAGAACCATAAGTTATGTAACAAGGTACGCTTTCATCAATACAATACTTGGAGATCTCTTTGCAATCTGAGTCTGAGTGCGAGTTCGATACGATCTCATTTGGCGCCGTCTGTGGGAAACGAACGATAACCACGATTCAATCCACAAGAGTCACGGTTCTTGTCTTTTGTTCAAACATGGCACCACGATCAAGCAAAGGGAAGGGGAAGATGGCCGCGACCGGGGAGGGCTCATTCTCGAAGGAAGACCTCACTGATCTGATGAGGAGTTTTGCGCAAGAAGTCAATGAGAAGATGGCTGAAAGCAATGAGCGGTTTCAGCAGGAACTGGCGGATAGAGATCTGGAGCACCAGAAGAAGATCGATGAGATGGCGAATGTAATCGAGGATCTAAAAGCAAAAAGCGGATCAAAAAGCGACGAAAGCCGGAAAGAGAGGTCACCACCGAAAGGTGCAGAGGAAGACCTCGTCGACATGTCGCTGTATCCCTTCACCGAAAACATTCGGAAGGCGAAGCTTCCACCGTTCTTTGTCGCTCCAGCAATAGAGAAGTACGACGGAACTGGAGATCCCGCTCAACATATCAAGAAGTTCATCTTTGCGATGAACACTCAGGGGATCAGTTCCCAGGCACTCTGCAATCTGTTTCCGGGAACACTTACCAAAAGAGCTCTGAATTGGATCTCTTCTCGGAAACCTCAATCCATCTCAAGTTTCAAACAACTTACAGAGGAATTCCAACTTTACTTCGCAGCAAGTAAAAAGATCCAGAGGGATACGATTGAGTTGATGGATGTTAGGCAAAGAAGGGGAGAGACGGTGAAGGAATACAGCGAACGCTTTCATAAACAGGTGGCTGAAATAGACGATGTGGATGAGAAGATACTGGTGAAAGCTTTCGGAAATGGATTGGCGAATCCAAGGCTGGCAGGGAAAATTGCTACCAAAGCACCGCAAACTCACGGAGAGTTAGCGGAAATGCTGCACGATTTCTTGAAATCGGAGATTGCGGAGAATAAGGCGAAAGAACTGGCTAATAGCTTCAGGCCGCCTAATGAGAAGAGACAGGGAGGAGCGTCGTCTGTCGGCGCGAATTATGGGGAGACATCCGCTCCGAAACCTTGGGGAGCTAGGTACAAGCCCTATGGGAAGGATCTGGTCGCACCTACCCATTCTGGGGGTAGGACGACGTACGGAGCAAAGGTGATTACTATCGCTCCAGGAAGGTACGCAGCTGCGGTAAGGGAAGGCTACCTTCCGCCTCCGAAGAAGCCTATCTCAGGCGAGAGCACATTGGCGTTTTGTGAATTCCACGGGCACTACAGCCACAGAACGACCAATTGTGTAACATTATCAAGAGAACTGAACAAAATCGATGAGCAGAGAAAGAAACAAGAAAAGCAGAAACAGGAAGCTCCCAAACAGCAAAGGAATAACAGCGACTATCAAAACCGATCTCGTTACGGGCATAACGGGGGCGGCATGAGGAATGAAGATCACCCTGAGCTAGACCATAGCAAATCTTTCGATTTTGGGGTCATAACTGGTTTATTCTCAGAAAAGGGGCCGTTCACGGCAAAAGAAAAGAAAAGGCACGTACACGAAGTCCATGAGAAGCTACCAGAGAAGAAAGTTCAAAGAAGAGAGCCTTTACCACCTATCTACTTCACGGAAGAAGATGAAGAGGGAGTCTACTACCCCCACAATGACCCCCTCGTCATTCGAGCTCAAATCAATGATAGGATGGTGGGAAATATCCTTGTCGACAGCGGAGCGGGAGCAAACGTGATTTCCCTAGCGGCGTTCCGGAAGCTGGAAATCCCGGATGAAAAGGTCAAGCCGTTTACTGCTA
This sequence comes from Limonium bicolor, assembly GCA_023374045.1. Taxonomy (NCBI): domain Eukaryota; kingdom Viridiplantae; phylum Streptophyta; class Magnoliopsida; order Caryophyllales; family Plumbaginaceae; genus Limonium; species Limonium bicolor. The sequence goes on along the minus strand of CM041777.1, from coordinate 363,880,919 downwards.
CTTTCGGAGGATTCATTGGGGGAATCACGGCTCAGGCCAGCGGCAGCGTCGATGTCACAATGACGTTAGGCCAAAAGGAAGATCGGAGAACAGAAAGGATAACCTTATATATCATGCGAGATCTGTCCGGATACAACGTCTATTTGGGGCGACCTGGGATCAATGCTTTCGGAGCTGTCTGTAGCACCTATTACCTCAAGCTCAAATACTTGACAAGGGGCGGAAAGCTGGTGTCCATTCCTGGAAGCCAGAAAACAGCAAGGGTGTGCGAAGTCCGGATTACTGAGGATTTTCCGGAGGAAGACGTAGTCAAAGAGGTCGGCTCCAGTCGAGAGTACGAAGAAGGAGAAGCCAGGACAAGGATGTCTGGAGAAACCTCCGAAAAGGTGGTGGTACCGGCGGAACGGCCAAGAGAGGTACCCCTGAACTCCGATCCTTCTAAATTTTTTAAGATTGGAAATGCTTTTCTCCATGATGAGCAGATTCGCTTAATGAGATTTTTGGAAAAAAGAAGAAAAACATTCGCCTGGAGCCCAAAGGACATGCCCGGAGTGGACGCCAGCGTTATCCAGCATAACTTGAACGTCGATCCGAAGTTTCCCGCCATCCGGCAGAGGAAGAGGATCATAGGAAGGGAAAGGGACGAGGCTGCGCGGACGGAGGTCGAAAGGTTGCTGGAGGCCGGCTTTATTAGGAAAGTCTTTTATCCAAAATGGCTATCAAATGTAGTTTTGGTTAAAAAAGCAAACGGAAAATGGAGGATGTGCGTGGATTTCACGGATCTGAATAAGGCTTGTCCGAAAGATTTTTATCCTTTACCTTCCATAGATAAGCTTGTAGCGGCAACGGCGCAGAGTAGTGTGATGAGTTTTTTGGATGCGTTTTCTGGGTATAACCAAATAATGATGAACAAAAATGACCAAGAGAAAACATCTTTTGTCACCTCAACTGGTATTTTTTGTTACAAGGTTATGCCGTTTGGACTAAAAAATGCAGGAGCGACCTTCCAGCGAATGATTGACGAGGTATTTCGGGGGCAGTTGTCTCGAAATGTGGAGGCATATGTGGATGATATAGTAGTGAGAAGCGATTCTATAGCTCAGCACATGGAAGACCTTGAGGAAACCTTCAATACCCTGGATAAATACAAAATCAAGTTAAATCCTGAAAAATGTGTCTTCGGAGTCACCCGAGGGAAGTTTTTGGGGTTTATAGTCGGACAGAGAGGAATTGAAGTTGATCCGGAGAAAACCCAAGCAGTCCTCAACCTTCCTCAACCGAGAAACATTAAAGACGTACAAGCCTTGAATGGGAGACTCACTGCCTTAAGCAGATTTTGCTCCAAACTCCAGGAAAAGTCTATTCCATTTTTTAATACCCTCCGCAAAAAAAAAAATTCCAGTGGGATACGGAGTGTATGGATGCCTTTGAGCAAATCAAGAAAATGCTTCAAGAACTTCCCAAACTCGGCGTTCCGACACCAGGCCAGGATCTATTCTTATACCTATCGGTCTCAGAGTGGGCAGTAGCGGCGGTATTAATCATGGAAGAGGAAAAGAAAGAAATCCCAGTCTATTTTACTGGAAAGATCTTAACTGCAGCGGAGACAAGATATTCCAATATTGAGAAGGTTTTGTTCGCCCTTGTGATTGCATCCAGGAAACTGAGACCGTATTTCCAGTCGCACCGAATCACCGTCCGAACCAATTGGCCCTTAAAGCAAATCGCCAATAACCCAAACGCCTCCGGAAGAATGATTACTTGGACGGTGGAGCTGACTCAATTTGAAATTCATTATGTTCCCCGGACAGCAATAAGAGCCCAAGCCCTGGTTGATTTTATTACCGAGGCAAGTTTTTCCGTCAAGAAGAGCGAGAAGTCCCGTATAAGATGTGGGTGGATGGAGCTAGGTGTAAAACTGGTGCGGGGGTCGGAATCGTGATCCAGACTCCTGATGGAAGGAAAAAATCATTCAATAAGGTTGGAATTCGAAATAACGAACAATGAAGCGGAATATGAGGCATTAGTGCACGGGCTGGAAATAGCCTGTGCCCTGGGGGTGACGGAGCTGGAAGTGCAATCTGATTCCTTGCTTGTAGCAAGGCAAAGTGAGAATATCTTTGAAACAAAGGAGGAAAAACTAAAACTTTACTTGATAAAGGTACAGGATCTAAGGGCAAGATTTACGAAGTGCAATCTCCGACACGTATCCAGAGACCAAAACTCAGAGGCCGATGTACTGGCTAAATTGGCAAGTATAGCGGAGGGAATACCGGAAGAAGTTCAGCTACAACTAAGGAAGCTCCCAAGTATAGAAGAAACGGAGACAATGGTAGTTGAAATGACTAATTTGGGCGAATCATGGATGACTCCCATTGTCCGGTATATCCAAGAGGGGACACTACCAGGGGACGAAAAAGAGGCCAAAACGATAAAAAGAAGGGCAGCGTCGTTCTTTTTCGAAAACGGTCAACTCTATAAGCGATCTTTCGGTAGACCATCATTGAAGTGTTTGACGGAAAGCCAAGGGCTAGAGCTTGTCACCGAAGTCCATAATGGAGTATGCGGCAACCACCAAGGAGGAAGGGCAGTAATGCATAAAATACTAAGGATGGGCTACTTCTGGCCGGCGATCCAGAAGATGTGCGGAGACTATGTCAAAAAATGCATGCAATGCCAGTTACATGGTCCAAGGGTTGGAAACCCACCTGCGGAAATGAAATCTATTACCTCTCCGATCCCCTTTGCGAAGTGGGGATTAGATATTGTCGGACCATTTCCAGAAGCTTCCCCGGAAGGTATAAGTACTTGTATGTGGCGGTAGATTACTTCACCAAGTGGGTAGAAGCTCTTCCGGTGGTAAACATAACTGCGCGAAAAACAGAGGAGTTTGTTTGGAAGAACGTCGTATGTCGGTTTGGTATACCGAGGGTAATCATAACGGACAACGGTGCGCAGTTCAATTGCAAGAGCTTTAGAGATTTCTGCGAAGAGTGGAAGATTGGCCTGAGATTTGCCTCTGTAGCTCATCCACAAGCAAATGGCCAGGTAGAAAATACGAATGGGCAAATCGTGAAAGCTCTAAGAAGAAAGTTGGAAGGAAAAAGAGGAAGGTGGGCGGAGGTTCTACCACAGGTTCTATGGTCTAATAGGACGACTGTCAAGGGACCAACCGGAGAAACCCCTTACAGATTGACATATGGTCTGGAAGCGGTAGTACCTGCGGAAATCATGATACCATCAAAAAGAGTTGAGGGGTACAAGGAAGAAGAAAACGATGAGGGCATCCGAGATGAGTTGGACGTCTTGGATGAAAGGCGGATGATCGCTGACTTAAGAAATCAAAGAGACAAATTGAGAATCGAACGACATTTCAATAAAAAGGTAAGGGAACGGTCCTTCTCCGCAGGTGACTTGGTGCTCCGAGAAGTGAAACAACCGGCAAAGCTGCAACCGCAGTGGGGAGGGCCCATATGTTGTTCAGGCTAAAACTGACCGAGCATCTTATAGGCTCCGAAATGTGGACGGAGACGATCTGCCACATTCCTGGCATGCGGAGTGTCTCAAGAAATTCTATGTTTAATATCTTCTTTCAACTGCAGGTTAAAGAGTCGCTTGGTAAAAAACGCGCAAAGAGTGGCAATAAAGCATTTTGCTTCATGATCTCAGTTATCTTGTTTTCAAAGCATGTTATCCGCCGATGATAATAATAAAGTTTCCAAACAAAACAAAAAGCATCGCAATCTCTCTCCGTCACAAAACAAGAAACAAAGGGTTTTTCAAAAAGAAAGACAAAGAATGTATCCGACGATCTCACCATTGGCCATGGTAGAGTGATTGTATCGAATCTACGATCTACCATCAACGATGGTAGTGTAATTCATTCGACGATCTCACTGTCAGCGTCCTGGCAGTAGAGTGTTAATCCGACGATCTCACCGGCTCAAAGTCGGTAGAGTGTTAAATCGACGATCTCACCATGTGTACAGTGGTAGAGTGTGAAAGTGGAAAAGTGTAACTAAAAGGTTACTGAAACAAGAGACCCTCTACAAAAATGAAAGGCAACTTAAAAAATTCTACATTAATGAAAGTCTCCAACTTTCGGGAGACCGGTCGCTCCGGTCATACCCGAAAGGTCTGGTTGGTATGATAAAAGGAAAAATATTAATTACAAATATAAGAATACTCCGCGGCAAATAGTTATAACAAAGCTTTAAGGCAAAAAGGAAAAAGTTTATGTTGCAGGCTCTGAAGGATCTTCCGCAAGCTTTTCGGACTCATGTGTTCGCTTCTGGAGGGTCGAGGTGCTTCCTTCGGAGTCTTCCTTCTCGCCTACCGGAGAAAGGGCGGCGTCACTCCGAGCCCGCGCGGCAACCGATCCCATAAAGGATGGGGCAAAACATGTATTCCCCGCAGGGCGTGAAAACCTTGCTAATTCCGCATGATATCCGGTAGCACGGGCAAGCGCTTCAAACTCCAGGCTTTCATAAAGAGCTTCATCAACAGATTGCTGTCTCTCAGAGAAGAACTCCGACACGATCCGTTGGCTCTCTCCAGCAAACTTGCGACATTGAGAAGAGAGCGCCTCTTTAAGGCCTGAAACAGAGCGGTCCTCCGCTTGAAGTTCCGATCGTGTCTCCTTGAGGGCCCCCTTCAGCTTTGCAACCTGGCTCTCGTAGGAATGAGTAAGGCTCCGGTATCGATCTCTCTCCGACTCCGAAGTAATTAGCGACGCTTTAAGTACAGACACCTTTTTAAGCCAAAAGTCGGAGCCTCGAGCAGCCTCCGACGAAGGACTTGGATTTTCTGCGAAAAAATACAAGGGGTTAGCAAGAAAAAAAAACAAAGAAAACAAGAGGCTTTCGAAGATATAAAAGTTACCGGAAGCCTTTTTCTTCTGAGCCTCCACCTCCGCCTCAAGCTCTTCAATCCGAAGAGCGGCTTCCGCAAGCTTCTGCCTCTCCGATTCAAGACTAGCTTGCGCCTCCGCCAGGTTCTTCCTCTCCGATTCAAGATCGGCTTGGAGACCATTTTGTTTGGCCTCAGCTGCTTCCAGAAGCTGGTTCTTTCTTTCCAGCTCAGATTCAAAAGAAGATCGAAGATCCTCGGTGGACTTCTGGATCTCTTCAGCGACCCTCCGAAGGTCTTCAGCTTCCTCTTCCAGCACTCGCTTCTGATCTTCAAAAGAAGCCTGCAGCTTATTAACAGTATCCTCCTGATCGACGGAGGCAAGTTCTTGAATCTCCTCCCGGAGAGCGGTCTTTTCAGCTTCAAATCGAGCCTCTGCTCGCGCCAAAGCCTCTTGAGTCTTAGCCTTCTCTTCATCCGCAACCTTCTTATATCTCTCCGCACGGGCCCCATGGTAACGGAGAGCTTCGGAGGAGTATTGAGATGGGTCTCCACGCATTGGGCCATCGCCATGGCCTAAAAAACAAGAGTATCAGAATAAAGTTGAAGGTTTTACAAGGGATATGCAAAGGAAACAAACCTGAGTTAAAGCGCTCCAGAGGCGATCAAAAGCCACGTTCTCCGGAAGAGAATGGCGGACAATGGCGTCAGAACTACCCTCCCCAACCCGAAGTCTTTGCTTTAAGGGAGTCGGATGGGAGCCTGGGGCGAAAATGCCATTTTCATTGTTAGCCGCCTCCGCAGCAGTAGACCAAAAGGTCTTGTACCTCATTCCCCGGACGAAGGGAATGCGAGGAACCGGATTTCCTCGGTGATAACCCAGTCCAATTTCGGAGAAGGACCGTAGACCGACGGATCGGCCCGCGGTGGAGGAGAAGATCTGTCCTCCGCATGCTTGCTCCTGGCTCTGGACGGAGGAGCCCCCAGAGAAGGGCCGTCGGATGAATCCGAGGAAGACTTTTCCTCCGCACCAACCATCCCTATACCCTTGCCTTTACCGGAGGAGCTTCGCGAGTCTTTTTTGCCTTGGGGCTCCACCTTCTCTTATTGTAACACCGCGCACGGGTCGCGCGCTCCTTTCGGGCTCAGGATCTACCGGAGGGCGGAGCAGGAGCTGCAAAAAAAAAACAAAGTCATAAGTAATCAAACGGAAAACAAGAAATAAGCGAAGGGAAGGACAAAAGAGGTTGTGGAAAGGTATACCGGTGGAAAAAATGGAATCGGTATTTTGAGTTAAAGCTTCGTCTACGCAAAAAAACCCATGCAGGTCAGGAAAGAGGGACGATATGGGAGTTAAATCCACATCTTTCTTAACTCTGCCCGGACTACAAGAAGGAGTAGATACGGAAGTACCTGTTTCCGAAGGAACAGTAGCAGGGGGGTCGGTTGAACCCGTTTCGGTAACATGCTTTTCCTTTCGTACTAATTTAATTTTACGCTGATCAACTTTTTTGGGCCCCTCGGGGGCTTTCCTCTTAGTGCCAGCAGTCTTGCTACCAGTGGGACTCCTACCAGAAGGAGCAGGTGGGGCTCCTTTTTTCTCTTCGGTAGCTCTGTAATCAACAAGCTCCCAGTTGTAGCGGAGGGAAAATTTCCCCCCCATTTGAGCAAAAGCTGTGGTAAAAAAGAAGTAAGAAAACTAGCCGGAAACTAGTAAAGGAAAGAGAAAACACAAGGAGAATACGTACGATCGATCTTCGCCCGAGTTTTGTTCAACTTCTCTTCGGAGAGAAAGAAGGTGATGGGGTGGAGCGCCGAAGAGTCAACTTCTTGAGTATATCCCCAACGGAGAGAATTTGCGGAAGGGGGTAGCGGAGCGGCAAGTTGCCCCTTAGCTACGTCTCCGATGTGGGAGACTCCGATAAAAGTACCCCTCGGAGGGTAGAAAACAAACCAATTGGAGGACCAGCCACTCTCCGGGCTCACGCGTTTAAAAAAGGAGTACCCGGAAACAGCCAAGACAGAGATGTCCTCCTCCGTAGCAGTAGTGTTCACCCTGGTGGTGAAGAAGTTAACAAACTCCCGCGCATCAGGAGTAATATCGTTCTCTGCGCAAACAGAGAGGAAGGCGTGCAAGCAACCCAGAGCATTAGGGTTCAGGTGGGCAAGAGTGCACTGCCGACGGGAGAGGAAACCCAGGACAAAGGGGTGCGGGGGAAAGCGCAGACCGCGGTGAAGGTGCTCCCGATACACCACAAAACCATCTCCAAAGTAGTGAAAGGGTGCGCCGTCGGCTCCGGCACACGAATCTTCGACCCCAGTGGGACTTGTATGCCTTTCATGAGCTTCTTTAAGTCTGTCACGGTGAGGCTGGAGCCGGTTCCCTGGCGAGGGTAGTCCCCACAGATATCTTCAGAAGGAACGGCAGGATCTTCGACGACGCACTTTTCCCCGTCGGTGAAAAGTGTCGACCCCGCCGGTGCTGGGACAGAGGAGCTTGGGTTTGACAGAGCCATTACAAGCAAGAGAGGTTGACAGAATATGGACGATCGAGTAGAGGGGAAAGTGCGAAGGGAAAAGGAGCGCAAAAACGAGAGTCAGGAAGTTAAAGGGCAGGGAAGACGAAGGAGGACGGTTGCTGTGTAGAGAAAACGCAAGAGGATAAAAACGCGAAGCAAGGAGCGAGACAGGGAAGTTCAAAAGTTTGAGAGGATCAAAGCAGAGAAGTTCGAAAGTTTGAAAGAATAAGAAAAAGGGGAGGGAAGAGAATGAGTTTAAATAGACGGAAATTGGGCGCGCTCTACCCAAAGTAATCATGGCCTACTCCTGCAAATGTGTCAGGAAAATAGTTACAGAAGACGAGGAGGCGGCGGTTGCAGCAAGGCACGTTGCTAGGCCTCCGCAAAGTCTCAAACGGTAGGGAATCTACAAAAGCAAAAGCACAACTCCGAAGACCCCTTCCCTTTTTTCCGAAAAGAAAAGAGGTCTTGTGGGACTAGGGGGAACGGAGCGGAGCGGGCCACCAAAATTTAAAAACAAAGAAAGAGCAACAACGAAAAGATCTTTCCTTGCAGAACAAGAAAAGATCTTGTGGGACTGATGAAGTGGAGTTCCACCGCACGGAGTAATCAAATGGCTGAGCAAAGAATATATGCTGCCTGCGGAGACAACAGATGGATCTCTCTCTGACCAAACCCCCTTCCGACTCCAACGAACGGACTCTTACGACAAGGAAGCTATACCACAGACAGACTGCGGAGGAGTAGTCGCCTCCAACGCAAAGCAAAGATCCTCTCCGAAGAGCTAAAAGTCATTCGCCTCCGAAGCAAAGCAAAATCCCCTCCGAAGGGTTGGGAGTAATTATTCAAAAAGAAGGGTGAAGTTACACAAAAAGCCTTGTATAACTAAGAATACTCTAGAATAATGTAGGCCTACAGAAACGGTTATACACTGTAGAAGAGCCTATAAATAAGAACCATAAGTTATGTAACAAGGTACGCTTTCATCAATACAATACTTGGAGATCTCTTTGCAATCTGAGTCTGAGTGCGAGTTCGATACGATCTCGAGCAGTAAAGTAAGCAGCGAAGATTAAAAAGTTGAGTTGAAGAAGGAGGATGTTATCGACGAGAGGGTTAAGCTTTGATAAGAGAAATTTGCAGCAAAGAGCGATAATTCTTTTACATAAAGTGGTATTAATACGCAACCCCCACGCCCGGAGACGAGCATCAACGACAAAAACCACCTGAAGTTAATGAGACTGACATAGAGAACTTTGGTGACAAGCGAGGCGAAAGAAGCAAGTTGTAGGTGCTAGCTCTATTAGGGGTACAAGGAGAATATTTATCGTGAGTATTAACTTCCTGCATGGCTATGAAGTGATTGCTTCTGTCCATATCTCAGTGGGCCAGTGCACATCCAGTGCTCCTTCAATTGAAATGGTTTTTTTCTTGGCCCACTGAGATATGGGTAGAAGCAATCACTTCATAGCCATGCAGGAAGTAATACTCACGACAAATATTCTCCTTGTCCCCTAATAGAGCTAGCACCTACAACACTATAAGCAAATAATTGGCCATGCACAGCCATGCAAACTGCTAACTCTCCCTGAAGAGGAGATGAGGAGTACGTTTACTCCTCTCCCTAAACATAACTATGCTTAACCATACTTTCTACTAGTGATATTAATATGTAATTACATTGGACTTAAGGTATTAGTGAGAATTATTCTTGATGATTCATGTTATTGACCAACTATGAAATAAAACATTGTAGGATCGGGTGGCTAACTCAAACCAATCAAAGGTGTGAGTCTAAGGATTGGTTTGACTCAATCAGCCTTCGTAAGTGAGAAACACTCTGTGATGTAGAGGCACTCTATCGAATTAATAGAACTAAGGGTGCGGAAGACTTTTGCGGTAATTGTAGTGAAACGATGAAAAGAAGAAGGACTATGTGGAACTCAGCGAGATACACAAATAAGCTATTTCATTTCCTGGTCAAATAAACAACTTACAAATGCCCACTAAGTAGAAGGGATCTACTTAGCAGTTTTTTACTCACTCACCCAACACACTTTCTAATCAGAACAATGGTAAGCGTAGTGAAACTAGGATCTTCCTAGGTAGAGTCTTTCTAGAGGTGCTAACTATCTTGGTACGTATTCTCTCTCTTTCTAGCTTATAATGCAATTCTCTTTCTCTCTCTAAGCTCTGAAATAATACTCAATGAAAGCACGACTGAAACTGACTATTACATATCTTATTTATACTCTAAGTGTAACAGCCAGTCGAAGGAGTTAGTTCCGAAAATACCGGAACTAACTTAGTGGGCAACTTCCAACGGCTATTACTTGGTCTTCTTACT